>JBAIZL010000403.1:2032500-2055000 GCA_036971475.1 Prosapia bicincta
ATCAAAACGGGAATTTACATAGCCATAAGCATCGCGTGCCCGTAGAATCCGCTCCGGTGCCTACTGCGTGTCGGAGAGGCGGTAGGTAGGACCGGGCAGAAGGTGGCTTCTGGTGGTGACTGTCTGCAGGATCTGAGCAGGTTAGTACAAATTTGTTTCAGCGTAAGCCCTTAGGGGCTGCGAAAATATTAAAGATTAATCTAACTAAAATATGTTCATTGGCTACATACGTTTGCGTTCTTAAGAACGTCCTAAATCCTAAATTTACGCTCTGCCACATAAACTATAACATAAAATCTGCTTTTTTATGAAATCATATGTTATTACTCATTTTAAGCCAAACAGGACGAAATAACTACATTGCATAACTTGCCCCTTTTGTGAAGGTTTTCCTCCCATATTAAACTAAAATTATTTCATTAATCAATTTGAACAAGATATATATATATATATATATATATATATATATATATATATATATATATATAGAGAGAGAGAGAGAGAGAGAGAGAGAGAGAGAGAGAGAGAGCTAATAGAGGGAGTTGAAAAATATTTTTTAAAAGGAACTGATAATTAATTAAAGCAACACATAAGGTGTGACTAAATTGTAACATAATTCATTTTATTCATTGTTATGTCGGTTTAAGAGGATCACCCAAGTATGCTTTTGTCGCCTTAAATCAGAGAAAGTAATTTGAGTTTAGGCAGGTATAAAATAGGGTGATATTAACACACCCTGGAAGAGAATATAGGAAGGGGATCATGCATCGTGCATCAGACTTTATATCTGGGCCATATACAAACTCAGGCAGGTCTAAACTCGGTATTTAACGATTCACTCGGAGTGGAAGAACGTATGATATCAGATGGCCAAGCTTGCTCCCTTAAGGTAGACTTGCTTCCAACTGGGTTGGGTGTGCCCTTCCCGCTTCCCGGTCATTAGAGTTGAAACCAATGCTTTGCGTCTGAAGCCCACTTTATAGATTCATGTAAAACAATTTGAGCATATTTTTCATTATTGATCATTTTTAAATACTGGTTTTCATTTATGAACTTAAATGAACTCTAGCTCTTTTGAACTCGTAAAAACAAGCCCTTGGTATTTTGTGGTGCCCTTCATCAACGTATTGATGCCCTTAGTTTCCAGAAAAAATAATTTTTATTTTAACCAAAATTCTTGTGAAAACGGAAACATTGCTACAAAAGGAACAAAGTTATACAATATAACTAGCGGGCCATGCGTGTTGCATCAAACTTTATTAAGGCGAACATACGTTGCGTAATTTTAAAGTAAAATATCAAAGTTTGAAATTCTCTACAATCATTGTGAAAACATTTTCAATCCTACAAGCAGGGAGTAGCCAAGACAGCGCAAAGGGCACACCCCAAAACTATGAATTGTATTTCTAAAGAAGCAATATAAACAAAACATTTTAAAGCCAATTCCTACTTGGGTCAACACGGAAAAATTTTATTTCAGTTATTTTTTATTAAATAATTACAATTAATATAAATAAAGTAACATAACCTAGCGTTAAAGTAACTGTTTGATCACGTAACCTATAACATTAAACGTCCTGTTTTACGAAATCATATGTTGTCACTTATTTTAAGCCAAACGGGACGATATAGCTATGTTGCATACTTTGCCCCTTTTGTGAAAAGTTTTTTTTTCATATAAAACTAAAATAAATTAATTAAATTTAATTAATGAATCAATATTTGAAAAAAAACAGTATTAACATTAAGTGCTATCCACTACACTTGAAAAATATATTTGAATTTGAGTGAATGAATAAAAAAATTTTATTAACAACTGAAAATTTGTAACGACTGATTTGTTAACGACTGAATATATATATATATATATATATAGGTGGTTGTGAACTAATAGAAGGAATGGAAAAAGTACCCACTTCTCATGAAAACAGAATTTGTTTATAGTCTTTTAACACCAATCCTTTGACAAATAAATAACGTTTGTTAATGATTGTTAATTAATACAATTTCTTGTCGTTTAAATACACCGTCTTTCTATCTTATCTTATACTTCTATAGTTAACTATATTGCATACTTTGCCCCTTCTGAGAAAAGTTTTTCTTTCATATAAAACTAAAAATATTTCATTAAATTTAATTAATGAATAAATATTTGAATGAAACTGTAATAACACCATGTTGCTTCCACTACAAGTTTAAAAATATGTACTTAAACCTGAATGGATGAAGGAAAACTATTTTATTAACGGCAAGATATATAAAGGGAGATTGTGAACAAATAGAAGGAATTACAATATATAATCCTATATAGTAATACTCCCCCAATAGGAAACAGAAGTAGTATTGACTATTATTTTTGTGCAGCAAAAGTACTCCTTAATTATTTATCAATACAGTATATTATATAAGAAATGGTATACTATGTCTTAGGAACACATCTTATAAAATATTCCTGCGCCGAAATAGCATAAAATATGTTTCCCAAACGTTCAATTTTTACAATTTTCGCAGGATCTACTGTGACCCCCAGGTTGAATACAGGTTGTGACCCCCCCCCCCCCCCATAACATCCTGCATAAGCTTATAAGTATTAATTTAAGAAAGATGTCTACTTGCTACGTTGCTCTTTAGATTTATTGAGAAAAGATTAAATAATTAAGAAACTGAAATTGAAATTCCATTCGAACCGGATGAGCTGATCATTGTCTGTAACAGCTGTGTATGCATTGCATATAAGCTTGCTATTTTAATATGGAATAATTTGGTTTTTATTATAGTAATTCATTGTTGTGTCACTTTAACATTCCAAAATTAAGTACTGCTGGAACGATTACATATTTCGTTCCAAGTGCCTTTTGACCGAGCTGACCTCACCTCAAACTTTGTCAACCACATGACTCGTGTTGTAAAGCTGTCGTAGCTACAGTTGGTGTCGGTTCCAGTTGGCATCTTGTACCAAAAGTGAACACTTATTGTGTGATTAAATGTAATTACCTAATGTTAATTTATATTCCGATCACATAACTTCGAGTCCAAAACAAAACCCAGCAAACCCTTGGCTTGCTTTTATTCAAACCACTGATCGTGCAATACGATAAAATAACTGAGTCAAATCACCTCGTTCAAGAACGGTTGAATGTTTTTTTTTACAATGTAACGTACCTTTAAAGTTATCGATTCATTAAAATGGATATTAGCTTCAAGTGTACAAATTGTAAATGTTGTTACTTTAGATGAAAAATATGTCAGTACCGGATGAAAATATAAATGTTTCGTAAAGCACAACAAATACTAAAGTGAAACCGCGTTTCACTAAACAAACACTCGTCTCTGATAATGGCAATAAGTGCAGGCTAAATACTTCAACGAAATGTTGTGCTCAAAACACACTGAACTTATTTGGAGCAAAGATTTAGCTGTAAAATACCGTATCAGGTAAATACGTACAAGTATTGCGGCAGGGTTACTTCATAGCAACCTTTCACTAAATGATACTTTGTGTTGCAGAGAGCCGGATGAAGGGCAAGATTGTTTTGGCGTGGGCTGTGCTGCAGGGTTTGGGTCTGCAAGCCACGGACCTGGACTCCGCCCTGAGCGAGCTTCCTCTTGACAAGCTCCTCCATGTCCGCAGGAGCTTAACACAAGGTAGGCAGAGTTATGTAACCAGTAGCCCTCGCGTACACGCCCCATTAGTCACACCAGCATCATCTAACAAATACAGGTAATTAAATCACAGACGACTTGTACTCTACAAACTCCCCGAATAAAGTACAGTTAATGCTGTAAATTTAAATGGAAATGAGGCCTGCGCAGTAGCGAGTGCGAGAGGGGTGACAAATCTCCAGTTTTCATCGGTATTTGCGGGATAGTAATAAATCGAGTTGCACGCATTTAATAAATGTGTCTGAAGAAATGCGTCGTTTTATTTGTTTATCTGCAGGGATGCGATCGAGGGCTTCGGATCCGTCATCGCCAAGTATTTACTTCCAAACTTTATATTTTTTTAAGATCTGGGAAGGAATTAGGAAATATACTTTCCTACTACTTCTTCATAAAACAAATAATTTCGAATTACATGAAGCTCAATTGTCTTACTACAGTTTCTACTGAGGACGCCTTGTTCAGTAGATTCCAGGGTTGTATGGGATGTATGCTCAAACATTTAAATATTTCAGAACAACAAGAATTTAAATATTTCAGAATACCAAACATTTAAATATTTCACAACACGAAACATTTAAACATGATTGAATTCCTTTGCTGTTAAAGTAAAACATACCCAAAGCGGAATAGAATTCTCTTCCTCATTTCGGTTTTGCTGTTAAAGTAAAACATACCCAAAGCGGAACAGAATTCTCTTCCTCATTTCCGTTTTGCTGTTAAAGTAAAACATACCCAAAGCGGAACAGAATTCTCTTCCTCATTTCGGTTTTGCTGTTAAAGTAAAACATACCCAAAGCGGAACAGAATTCTCTTCCTCATTTCGGTTTTGCTGTTAAAGTAAAACATACCCAAAGCGGAAAAGAATTCTCTTCCTCATTTCGGTTTTGCTGTTAAAGTAAAACATACCCAAAGCGGAACAGAATTCTCTTCCTTATTTCGGTTTTGCTGTTAAAGTAAAACATACCCAAAGCGAAACAGAATTCTCTTCCTTATTTCGGTTTTGCTGTTAAAGTAAAACATACCCAAAGCGGAACAGAATTCTCTTCCTCATTTCGGTTTTGCTGTTAAAGTAAAACATACCCAAAGCGGAACAGAATTCTCTTCCTCATTTCGGTTTTGCTGTTAAAGTAAAACATACCCAAAGCGGAACAGAATTCTCTTCCTCATTTCCGTTTTGCTGTTAAAGTAAAACATACCCAAAGCGGAACAGAATTCTCTTCCTCATTTCGGTTTTGCTGTTAAAGTAAAACATACCCAAAGCAGAACAGAATTCTCTTCCTTATTTCGGTTTTGCTGTTAAAGTAAAACATACCCAAAGTGGAACAGAATTCTCTTCCTCATTTCGGTTTTGCTGTTAAAGTAAAACATACCCAAAGCGGAACAGAATTCTCTTCCTTATTTCGGTGTTGCTGTTAAAGTAAAACATACCCAAAGCGAAACAGAATTCTCTTCCTCATTTCGGTTTTGCTGTTAAAGTAAAACATACCCAAAGCGGAACAGAATTCTCTTCCTTATTTCGGTGTTGCTGTTAAAGTAAAACATACCCAAAGCGGAACAGAATTCTCTTCCTTATTTCGGTTTTGCTGTCAAAGTAAAACATACCCAAAGCGGAACAGAATTCTCTTCCTCATTTCGGTTTTGCTGTTAAAGTAAAACATACCCAAAGCGGAAAAGAATTCTCTTCCTCATTTCGGTTTTGCTGTTAAAGTAAAACATACCCAAAGCGGAACAGAATTCTCTTCCTCATTTCGGTTTTGCTGTTAAAGTAAAACATACCCAAAGCGGAACAGAATTCTCTTCCTCATTTCGGTTTTGCTGTCAAAGTAAAACATACCCAAAGCGGAACAGAATTCTCTTCCTCATTTCGGCTTTGCTGTCAAAGTAAAACATACCCAAAGCGGAACAGAATTCTCTTCCTTATTTCGGTTTTGCTGTTAAAGTAAAACATACCCAAAGCGGAACAGAGTTCTCTTCCTTATTTCGGTTTTGCTGTTAAAGTAAAACATACCCAAAGAGGAACAGAATTCTCTTCCTTATTTCGGTTTTGCTGTCAAAGTAAAACATACCCAAAGCGGAACAGAATTCTCTTCCTCATTTCGGTTTTGCTGTTAAAGTAAAACATACCCAAAGCGGAACAGAATTCTCTTCCTCATTTCGGTTTTGCTGTTAAAGTAAAACATACCCAAAGCGAAACAGAATTCTCTTCCTCATTTCGGTTTTGCTGTTAAAGTAAAACATACCCAAAGCGAAACAGAATTCTCTTCCTCATTTCGGTTTTGCTGTTAAAGTAAAACATACCCAAAGCGGAACAGAATTCTCTTCCTCATTTCGGTTTTGCTGTTAAAGTAAACTAAACTTTTCGATTAATACAACTAAGAAGACACCCAATAGCAGAATACAAGATGCTACTCAACCAATAACGCGATAGCGAAGTTATGTAGCATAAAACCTTGTGTAGGCCTACATCTTGATGACCAAGACATCATCAGAACGGTTTTCTGTCTTCATCATACTTACTGTGATGAAGAATTGATAATTCTTGGTGTGTTTACTTTCAGAAATAAATGTTGGAGACATGTTGGGGACTGTGGAAGGTACAGATTTGCCGGAGGCTCTACCACTAAGCGGAGGCAACAAGAAGAATGCCGCAGACAAGACTTTCGCAGAGACCTACTTCGATGAGGACTGGAAGAGCGACCCTTGGAAGCAACAGTACTGGAACAATGACTATTCCTGGAACAGTCACGATATCTGGAACAACGAGAACCCGTGGAAGGAAGAAGAATCCTGGAAGGATCATTTTAAAAACAAACTGAAAGACAAGTTCAAAGATCATTTTTCCAAATTATTTCACAAAAATAAAAAGTCAAACAAAATCCAGAAGATATTTCAGATATCCGTGACGCTGCTGGCGTTCCTGGCCTTCGGAGGCTACCTGGTGGCACTGGTGTTGCTGACCATGAGGCAATCAGACGTCACGTTATTGGCGACTACCATAACACCGGAGTCAAGAGGCAGAATCTACCGCAGGGACGTCGCTAATAGTTCCGACACAGATTTGTTTCTTTCCTTGAGGAGGTTGTCTGAAGGTTTCGCCCTTTACAACGAACACTGTGCACTATAGCATAGGCTTCCTTAGTTATTATTTTCATTCTCTGCTTTCAATTATAAAATTCTTCATTTCTAACTTAAACGAAACAACATTTTCTTTATTTACTTCTGTAATTCCCCACCTTATTTACTGGTTTTCACGACTGGATTTACATAATAAAATGAAAAAGTTAAAAAACGAATCGCTGCTGCAAAATTATTCCTTCACTCTAAAAACCTTTTTATTTGAAGTTAAGCCCGTCTAGTCACCGGACCGCTCTTGTTGATTGCACAAGCTGATGGACTGCCTTGAAAACTTGAGTACTATAACAGAACTTCCAGCGGATTTATTTTGAAAATTCAAAAAAATATTGTAAAGATTTTGTATATTATGCAAAATCTGCTACTTCGAGACAGATTTAGCCGTCTCAGTGTGTGTGTGTTGCAACGTTTCCCCTTTCACTTCTCTTCGGTTTTGTTGTTGGCACAATTACATATTTATTCTGCTGCTCACACCGTTTTGTGTACCGTGTTAGGATCCCTAAAATTTTTCTTGTGTTCCCGCGTAATGTACCACGCCCAAATGCAAGCCTATTCCCGCTGACTTCTACCTTAACGTTTGTATGACCTCCCCTAAGATGGTTGGCAAGTTTGTTGGATCTGTATTTAGTCACACATGTCGATAAAATAGTCAGCTGGAAAGAAACAAAATTTATATGAACACACAAAATTTTCAAAGAATCTTACCACTTCATGAGATCTGCAGGCACAGCAAGGGGACGTGCAAAATATGATCATGTTTAAGATACCTTTTTTAAAAGGCTCCTGTGTTCTTTAAACATGATCTGCCAGTAGACATCGTCTCTGGGCTTCAATGCAAAAAACCAACTAATTTTTAGAATAGCTCAATAAAATTGTTCTCAGGAAAGAACTCGTTTGAAGAAACAATAGGTTCTGAATTTTATATATTTATTAATTAATGAAATTTAATTAAAACTGTACTTTGATTTTATAATCATTATTTATCAGTTGGGAAAAACTAAAAGTTTTTATTGGTTGTTCAACACAGGATAAATTCAAATACTGTAAGTTTTTATAATGCATTTAATTACTGATTTTAAACTAAAATAATTATCTTTTCAAATAAAATACATTACCTCTCTCAAATAATTAATTAAAAGTTCGTTATTTTTCACATATTTGAATCCTACATTTCATATATAATTCATTAATTACATTTACACATTTTTAAACAAAATTATTTCCAAATTTCAAGATTGAATTGGTAAATTCACATTGTATTATAAATAATTTTAAAATTTATATGATTCAATAAATCTGGTCTTCTTGAAAATGGTTGGCTTATGGCCAAAACCACTTTGTAAATTTAATATTTATTATTCATTATTTACACATTTATGTTATACTAATTAATTTTATTATTTTTAAGATTTATTTAATTTTTCAACATAGAATGAAGTCATTGTTTAAGTTTAATTGGTAATTTGAATTTAATAAATTTAACTGACTAAATTTGACGTTAATTTGTATATAATAGAGAAAATGACTTGCCAAAGATTTCCCTGCCGGTCCTAGAGTCCTCTCGTCTGGATTCCCTGGTCCCTGGACATCGGAAGTTGCCATCCCTGGTAAGTCGATGGAAGTCTTTCTCCATTTCCGCGTCCTGGAGGCTGAGTCTGGAGCCCTCGTCCATGGATGGAAGTAGACGGCGGAAACGTGGCTATTTTGGTCCCATCTGAAATTAAGGTGATTGTCCTAGGCGCTGACCAACATTACGACCGTTAGCACCTCGTAATAAAATTTTTTACATACTTCCTTACAGGTCCCTAAGTTTCTGTATTTATTGATGCTATCTAACCCTTCCCCTCCGCTCTAAGCTCGTCGCTATCTCCGTGCTTGTTTCTTGTACGGGGGGTTGGACAACGTATTAGTTTTAACCTGCATAATTTTGTTATCTGTTTTAGAACACTGAAAAATGTCTATTATTTTTAAATGGCTGTAACGTTTTTGTTATTTGAGTTTTTTAAATTCTGTTTTCACTATTGTTTATTGTGGATTTTTCTGGTCATTTCAAAATGTCAATGATAGTTCTACGTGGCCTAGTTCTCAGTTAGCATTTTTCGGCACTTAGAAAATTTTCACTGCATTCTCGTTTGTCACATTTAGTTAGTTATTACAGTTTTATGCTACCATTATTTTTAATTTATCTTAATAATACTTATTCAAAATTTTACTGACTTCTTGACTCTTTACTATGTTTATTATACCATAAATTAAAACCTTATTATTTAAATATTAAAATTGTTATTTAAACAATAGGAAATTATTAATTTCTTAATTTGAACGGTGATTCAGACCGTTTCAGTGTGAGGGAGAGAGTGAGAGGAAAAGATCGTATACAAATGTATATTGTTTTAGTCAATGTTGAAACATTTCTGAAAATGAAAGTATTTTCGATAAATTAATACCGCTCCTTATGCAATGGTTTCTCATATAAATGCCACGTACTTTAATCTTTTACATTTTTCGTTTTACTAAGTTTACAAAACATCCCAATAGTCACATCTATTATTGGGACGTAAACAATAGCTTCCCCGAAACGCGCCAGCTGGTAGAGTAGCGGCAAAATGGGTTTTGTAACAGGCGCACGGCTTAGTCGCGGCCAGCAAATGTTTCGGGTTTAAAAGCAAGCAGTAAGATAAGTCCTATTCAATAATTTACCGTGTTTCCTACGTCATGATATTCGCATTCAGTGATACTGTCGGGCTGACATAAGGGGAAATGTGACTTTAAGTGTAACAGAATGTGACACACGGTGGGAGAATGGGAAGATGTTGGAGACAAGCGGATTGCTTTTAGTTTAGTAGAAATATTTTATGGAATTTTGACAATAGCGCTGCCAATTAATTAATGGTTCAAACATAATGTTCAATCTATTTCCTTTGCATCCACTGTTTGTGAATTGGATGGCAAATTTAATTTAGTTCGGTACAAATGTAAGTTTTGAAAAAAAGGATTTCTCCTGCGGGGTAAAAAAATTCAATCTACACATGCTATAATACCGAATTAGAATGGAAACCAATAGGTTTGTCATATGTTGGATTGATTAAGGTTTCGGAGACTTAGGGATGGGTTATTTACAAGCTGGAGGGAGTGATCTGGCTGGATTAAAAAAATGTGACTAGAATGGCTTCTGTTAGTGGTACAGAGGGAGACACGGAGTAGAAGGGGTCTGAGAGTGTACGACACCACCCAGTACACAATAGGACACTAACGGGGACACAGAGCGAGTGAAGGACAAGGGCAGGATAACGGATCCCACGGGATAAACCTCACCCTATCCCACAGGATCAAGTTATATTTTGTAAAGGTTTTTACAAGTTTTCCAATCGCCTCGAAAGAAGTTATTATGTATATACGCAAGACAACGCCTGGAGCGAAGCTGAGCACAATCCCCCGCCCCCAACATCGTGTCCAGATGGCTGCATTCAAGAAGAATCGACGAATATACCTGAATATAAGTACAGATTATAATTTTCTTATATTTAATTCCGACATCAGAATCAAGCTTACACAATCTCAATTTCTGTTAAATTCCTTCTATTAGTTCACACTCTCCTGATATATATCTTGTGTACAAATTCCTTCTATTAGTTCACACTCTCCTGATATATATATTGTATACAAACTCCTTCTATTAGTTCATACTCTCCTGATATATATCTTGTGTACAAATTTCTTCTATTAGTTCACACTCTCCTGATATATATCTTGTGTACAAATTCCTTCTATTAGTTCACACTCTCCTGATATATATCTTGTGTACAAATTCCTTCTATTAGTTCACACTCTCCTGATATATATCTTGTGTACAAATTCCTTCTACTATTTCACACTCTCCTGATATATATCTTGTGTACAAATTCCTTCTACTAGTTCACACTCTCCTGATATATATATTGTATACAAATTCCTTCTACTATTTCACACTCTCCTGATATATATCTTGTGTACAAATTCCTTCTACTAGTTCACACTCTCCTGATATATATATTGTATACAAATTCCTTCTACTATTTCACACTCTCCTGATATATATCTTGTGTACAAATTCCTTCTACTAGTTCACACTCTCCTGATAAATATTTTGTGTACAAATTCCTTCTATTAGTTCACACTCTCCTGCTATATGTATTGTACACATTTTCAATCGTTAATGAAATACGTTTTTATTAATCAAATCAAGTTCAAATACTTTTTTTTTAAACCTATAGTGGATGACAATTAATTGATGTTGACACAGTTTTGTCAAATATTTAATCAATAATTAAACTATAAAACATTGGGGATCAAGGCCGGAACCCAAAATACCTTCATGTTCTAGGTGTAGCACTTTGGGGCTGTGCCAAATTTCCCATTGCTAGAAATTTACTTCTCAATTATCTTGATTTTTTTCACATGCACCCCCCCCCCCCCGTTGTTGTCGTCGAAACCTCCACTGCACAAACTTAAATTGTTGCCATGGTTACCATACAATATCATAAATAATGCCTGGATTTATAAATGAATGGAAGGAATACATTTAAGAAACAAAACCGGATAATGGTATCGAACCTTGCTTCACAAACGGTCAATGAACAATGAAAAGAAACTACAACGCAATGCAAACGACGAAAGAAAGAAAGCGTATAAATAGTAACAAACAAAGATTATAGCCCAACATAACACCATACATAGAAAGGAAAATGGAAAATTGCAAGGGACTTCACTTTCTATTTTGCCACTTAATATTGTTATTCTGACATATGTATATACATATTTATATTAGTTGTAATTATGAAATAAAAAGAAACTAAAATAAAATTTGTCTTTGTTGATTTAGTAGGAATTTAATTATTTTGTTTATATAACTTATTGTATTTTAAAGTATTTAAAATAAGAAAACATTATTTAATATTTACAACTAAAATAATCACTTTATTAATGAAATCGATCTCTGTAAATATTTTAAACCATAGATATGCCAAGGAATATAAAAGCCTGTGTCTTTAGCGCACAGATAAACAGTTTTGTAGTGTTATAAGAGATTTTTTAAAATAAATTACTGTACTTTGGTTTACATAAGATTTTTTATATTAAAAATATTATTAATTATGAGTATTTGTGAGTTTTTCTTTTGATTCTACACATATTCTAATGAAGGGTAAAACAAAGTGAGTGGAATATAATTATTTTATATAAAGTAGCAAAAAATGGCTTATTAAGTCACGCCCTAAAGTTTTAAAGTTTGTATATGAAAGGACACAAAAAGAGTGTATATACCAGTGTTACGTTTGATTTAAGATATTATAGTTGGGATTTATAATTATATACAACTTTTATAAAACTCGTTACGTTATTACTCATATTTTGCAAAGAAGATAAAAGTAATATATTAACGCTTTAAAAATTTTATTTTCGTTACATTTTATTAAGTAATTACAATTAATATAAATAAAGTAACATAACCTAAGCGTTAAAACAGCTGTTCTACCACATAACCTATAACATAAAACCAGCTGTTTTATGAAATCTTATGTTATCACTTACATAAAGCCAAATGGAACGATGTAATTATATTGCATACCTTGCCCCTTTTGCGACAAGTTTTTCTCCTATATATAACTAAAATTATTAAATAGAATAAAATTATTGAATTAATATTTGAAGAAACTGTATTAGCATCAAGTGCCATCCACTTCAAGTTTGAAAAAATGCATTTCAATTTGAGAGGACGAATAAAAAGTATTTTATTAACGATTGAAAATTTACACTATATATATATATATATATATATATATATATATATATATATATATATATATATTAAAACAACATAGGTTATTCAAATACAAGAATATTTATTAATTTATATCCAAAGCTTTTCGTTGGTAAACAGTACCAACATCATCAGGAAAATATCCAGGAAAACATCACAATCAGTCAGCCCGACCACTCGTGAAAAAATAATATTTGCAATTTCAATATTATAAACCCATCGAATTCGACTGAAACAAATGCCATAAACAGAAGAAGTAAAAATTGTATACTCGTCATACTAAATCGAAAATTAAAGTTTAAGTTCTGGAAAAACGGATCAATTTATGTAGAGTCTATTTTCTCATTAAGGAATAGAAAGTAAAGTATTTGGCCACAAAGTGACATAGGTGAAGATTTATAAAAAATCTATTGTGACAAAATATGCGTCTTAAGTTTGGCCCGAGATTTATTTCCTATTTAAAATTAAAAACAGTGTTACCACAACATCTTCTTAAACATAACAACTTGGTTCTTAATTCAGAGTTTGCTTCAGAATTACGAAGCTTAATCGTGTGTGCGAAACAAATTTATCGATTCCTAAAATGTTATAAAGATTGTTACACAACGATAAAATAAATTTACAACTCTGCAATGTAAACTTCTTTAGAGGCAATTATTTCTACGGGAGTAAAACTGAATAAATACCACGTAACGCTCCGACGCCGTCGTTATAGTAATGGACAAGCTGAAATATCGGCTCTGAAGCTTTTCGAATATCAAATCGCGTAGTTAATGCCAAGTGCTGTTAGTTTTACTTAGAGATAACTTCAAGGATTGGTTTGAATCATTTTCTTGAGGAAAGAGATGTACTCGAAAATATCAAATATTTCATTACGTATGGTTTCATAAAACAGTTATATTTTGCAATAACAAACTAAACACAATAAAACACATAGCCTATAAAAACGGATACAAAGACACCTTGATAGACAACATAATGCGCAAAAAAACGCACACATAACACAACAAAAAACAATAACACACAAATACAAAAATATATAACACTTACATATCACGAAAACACAAATATTTTCCTCGCTCCGCAACCACTGTTCCATTCTTACAGACTTATTAATGGCTTGGTCATTTTAATTACATTCATTGTCGTTAGACGTTTATCATCGCTCGCAAGCGCCTGATTCTCGCCCAAGTTTTCAATATCTTCTTTCAGTTCACACTCTCCCAATATATATTTTGTTCAAAATTGTAATCAATAACATAATAATAACAATAATAACCTTTTATTCTACACAAGTTCAAATACCTTTTTTAAACTTGTAGCGGATGGCACTGATGTTAACACAGTTTTCCCAAATACTAATTATTTATTAAATTTAATGAATTAATTTTAGTTTTATATGGAAGAAAAACGTTTTACAAAACGGGCAATATAGTTATTTCGTCTTACGCAGTTTAAAGTAAGTGATAACATATGATTTCATAAAACAGCTGATTTTATGTTATAGGTTATGTGTTAGAACAGCTGTTTTAACGCTTCGGTTATGTTACTTTATTATATTAATTGTAATTGTTTAATAAAATGTAAGTGAAATAAAATTTTTCTTTGTTGCGTCAAATAGGAATTGACTTAAACAATTGTTTTGTTTATATTACTTGTCGTTTTTAAAGTTTGAATACAGTTTTCCCTTTTGTGTCTACATTAGGTCTTATATTTACCACTTTCACATACAGACACACGCCCCAAATTGCCACCAACATTTGTTACCACATAGTACTTTTTCATATTATTTTTCTTCAGTATTATTTTATCTATATAGCGTCGTTTCGCCATCTTTATCAGGCCTACACGCATTACATACATTAGACAAAATTAAATAAATTAACATTACAACAATAAAATAGTTGAAAACTAAATATTTGAATTTACCTGTTATAAAAGACGCCTTAATATAGTAAAACTTTGTACATATTAAGTTGTACATCTCATACGAATAAAGCAGTTTGAGAGTGTTAATCTACATTTAAAACTTTTTAAATTAAGGATTAAACACAACAACGTATTAAAATATTAAAAACCCTCTTGTAAATAAATACAACTCTATAACGTCTTATAGGCATACAAAAGTCTTAGGTGATTGTATAATCTTTGCTTTTCAATTACTTCATTGTTGTCCTATAAATATATTCAATCTTGTCTGGTGTAAGCCCTGTGTATTGTAGCTGTCGAAAAGTCGCCAGTTTTTAATTAAATGACTCGTGACTCGTACGTCAATAGATTTTCAATTCCTTCTGTTAGTTCACACTCTCCTCGTATAGATTACATCTCGATCAATTTCAAATTAATTTTATTTTTAAATCTTGAAGTGGATGAAACTTGATGTTAATACTGTTTCTTCAAATATTCATTAATTAATTAAATTTAATTAATTTTAATGTCATGTAGGAGAAAAACTTTTCACAAGGGCAAGGTATGCAGTATAGTTATTTCCTTCCATTTGTTTTAAAATAAGTAATAACATATGATTTACTAAAACAGCTGATTTAATGTTGTAGGTTATGTAATAAAACAGCTGTTTTAACGCATATGCTATGTTACCTTATTTATATTAATTGTAATTATTTAATAAAAAGTAGCTCAAATGAAGTTTTTCTTTGTTGAAATTGACTTTAAACACTTTTGTTTTTATTACTTGTTAAAGCAGTATATATGATTTTCAAATTTCTTTTAAAGACTGTATAAAGTAAAATTATCGTCTGTTTATATAAGCAGATGAAAGCAAAAACAACTGTAATAAAAATTAAGTCCATATGATGGAATCGAACGATCAACCGATATATGCAAAACATTCACTTGGTTTTACACTATTTGCATCCGGTGTAAAGTTTTATAACATTGTACAACATTGTGTAAACCGCCAGAAAGGGCTCATCTTCGTCGTAGGCCGACCAGAACCCGCCGTTAAATTAGGCCTTAAACGCAGTGGCCTAGTTGAGAGGACGACATAATCATCAAGTGACAGATCCACAGCGCGAGACGGTAGAATTATCTCCAGCAAGAGAATGCGACGTACATCCAGCGGGAACACAGACCAACTCGCCGCTCTACAGGTAATACTGCTAAACCTTGTCTAGCCATTACAACACTTTATTATAAATGTTATTAAACTCTCTTTGCAGACAATTATCTAGCATAAGCAAGTAAATGTAATTAAGATGGGCTTTACATAGTAAAAAATAATTTCAAATTTAATTATCCTCACTATCTAAACCTCTCTGCAATGACAAGTTTTGTTAATTGAGCGCTCGATTCACGTACTAAATAAATGAAAATACTGTTACAAATTGAGTCAAATATATTTATTTTAATAATGCAAAGTTTTAGCAAATAGTTCATTGCTCTCGAGCCTGTTGTACTATAGAAAACAAATTCTTTACATTTAAAACTCAAATTTCATTCTTGAAAATGTCATAACATTCAATAACAATTTTGTTTTTTTTACAATCTTCTATACATCCTTCATTGGTGATAATAATTTAAAAAAATGTTTGCAGTGCAAACCCCTTCAATAATACGAAATACTTACCTCGTCACACTAAGGCACAGTGCGTAAATAACTAAAGCTATGAAAATACAACTTTTTATAAATTACTTTTCGTGCTTAGTCCTTAGTTGAATGACATAAAACATGTGATAATTCCACTCTTAGAATGTTCATCCTTCCCCCTGAGGTCCACTACTGCTATATATTAGCACTGTACGTATTTACGTAACGCCTTCTCTACATATTTTGGATATAAATTTAAAATATATTTTTATTTCTGTTAAGCTGGAATAGATCGTCATTTATTTTCAATCGAAATTCAAGAAAATCACACAAACATTAGAAAATTAATTCAAAAAATTTATTTCGATTTTTGTAAATGATTGTCCGACGTCTAATTAAGCTGAAACATTAAATGCGACTTCAATGAATATTCACGTACAAGCCTTACACGCACACGTTAATTAGCGAACTAATCAAACCAAGATACTCAAATTAAGAAATAGACTTTTCGTTCACTTTCCGATGACCTTGAGGAGACTATTAGAACGACTTTATTCGCTGAGACCATAAAAACTACATTATAAAAACATTAGTGAAATATTTCTTTTAAATTACCCTAATTTTTCTATAGAAATATAAAATTTTGCACAAAAATTAGAAGTCGAATTCCTATTGATAAGATTTTCCATTCGGTAAGACTAGTAACATTAAAAAAAAAAAATTTAAATTGAAACAATTTTTTATTCCTAGCTTTTATATCCAGATGAACTAAAACAAAATCGTTTTATTCTGCTACCTGGCAACATAGCGTGCCCATAATATGTCATACACATGTACAACAAGAGGTTAAGTACCAAGAAACTTAAACTGGAAGACATTTACATTTAGTCCAACGCCCATCTTTTTTAAACACACTAGCTATTATTTTTTTATATTATGACGTATATTTAAACTAATATTGTGTGTGTGTGCGCGTGCGCGAAGGTGTGCTAGCTGACCATTAAGACAAACTTTCTTCCTTTGACAGTAACTCGAAATACCATTTTGCCTCTCGGCGGAACACTAAAGCGTCTCCACCATCCTCGAACATCCCCTAGCACAACTCGTCACATCGTAGATTTGCTTTCTGGAAATTACTGATTCTGTACTGATTCCGTTTTCTACTAGTTTCAGGAAATCGGCACGACTCCAAAGGCAATGCATGTTTACCTGGTTGTCATTGCGCTATTCCTCCTCGCTTCCTCAGAGGCTCAAGTCGAAACAAAAGGACGGTTGTTTACAGAAAACGGTAAGTCATGGAGGAGATTGTGGAACAAATAAACTTTAACGTTTGTAAATTGTGCTCTTCTTGCTTAAGATGGAAGTTATCCTCTAAATATTTTACAAAGTACTTGCAATATAAGACAAGCTTTTTAAAAGTCGTTAAGCATTAACCTTTGACTAGCTGCGAAGGTGCTAGATTGCAGTACGTTTCTAATGCTGGGGAAATGACGGTCAGTTCCTCTGTAGAGTTAGACGCAATTTCGCGGATCCGGTTGCGATTTCTCGTCTTTGACCATCAGGGAGAACCTTTATGAAAGAGAAATCAGAAGATCGTTAAACGCCATCTGAGAAGGTTAGATCTGTGTTTAACGCTACAACAGCACAGTGGAAAGGGATCATGTGATGGAATTTTAAACTTCCGAAGCAATCCCGTAGTAATCTCAATGGAATTTTCTAACCGTCAAGCAAACAGCATTGAATTAAAAACAAGAACTCCTACTTGTAAGAATACATCCCTAGTCAGCCACCAAGTCCTAATAATGTTTGTGCAACACCGCGAGCTTATAGCAAAACCTTTTCTTATTTTGTGAAGGCATTGTTCTCCCTGTTTCGCAATGTGTCTCGAGTAAGTTACTCCATCGTTTTCGAGGTCTTCCTGTTGGCGAGTAATCTCGCTGTTGTTTTTATCCCTCTACCTTCACTTGTTCACCCCGCTTCTTATCGTCGCCCTTTCGTAGTACGAGATATCTCCCCCTCGTACCTGCGACGTATGTCTGTGCTTCTTGCCCTGTCCCTGAGCGTTACTCATTAATATTAAAACAAGAAACTGTTTACACTAAAATCAGTTTGCTTTTAAAATATAAATTTCATTTTAATAAAATTGCAACACTTGTGCGCGAAGACGCCTTGTAATGACGTCATCTTCGCTGGATTCGTCTTCGCTTACCAACTTTACTTTCGTACGCCTGAATAAAGATTTTCTATTGAGTCAGCACAATGGCCTAATGGTAAATACTTTGGTTGCAGGAGAAGCTTTACCATTGGGGAGCTAATGGTAAACACTTTGGTTGCAGGAGAAGCTTTACCATTGGGGAGCTAATGGTAAACACTTTGGTTGCAGGAGAAGCTTTACCATTGGGGAGCTAATGGTAAACACTTTGGTTGCAGGAGAAGCTTTACCATTGGGGAGCTAATGGTAAACACTTTGGTTGCAGGAGAAGCTTTACCATTGGGGAGCTAATGGTAAACACTTTGGTTGCAGGAGAAGCTTTACCATTGGGGAGCTAATGGTAAACACTTTGGTTGCAGGAGAAGCTTTACCATTGGGGAGCTAATGGTAAACACTTTGGTTGCAGGAGAAGCTTTACCATTGGGGAGCTAATGGTAAACACTTTGGTTGCAGGAGAAGCTTTACCATTGGGGAGCTAATGGTAAACACTTTGGTTGCAGGAGAAGCTTTACCATTGGGGAGCTAATGGTAAACACTTTGGTTGCAGGAGAAGCTTTACCATTGGGGAGCTAATGGTAAACACTTTGGTTGCAGGAGAAGCTTTACCATTGGGGAGCTAATGGTAAACACTTTGGTTGCAGGAGAAGCTTTACCATTGGGGAGCTAATGGTAAACACTTTGGTTGCAGGAGAAGCTTTACCATTGGGGATACCAAGTATGGGCACCAAACTTATTCTAAATCTACCTTTACGAACGTTTTATCAAACAGTATGAATATTACTTTTATGAAGTTTAAAAATTTTCTTTCGAGAACTTCAGCTACCTCAGCTCATTGGCTACCTTTTGTCCTTTCCCCTTCAAGTCTGCTTTAATTTTTTCCCTCACCCATTCTCTTGACTCCATTTTATTCAACCTCAAACAGTCCTATAAACTTGTACCACCTTTAACCCTATGTCTGTCAGTAACCTTACTCCAATAGGGTCAGTTTCCCACAAGAACAACGTTTTAACTCTTCTGTTTTAACGGTCACGCCAAACATTTTCACTTAATACGTGGACACTTAATAGGAGTTTGGCCTTCTTATTTTTTTCACATACTTGTTTTTAATATATTTTTCACTTTATAAATGGGGGGGGATTCGAATTTACAGCTATGCCTAATCAACTCTAATCCCGAGTATCCTGGTACAACTAGGGCAACTTCAATGTCTCCAGAAAAATGCATCTTACAATGGATTCCATGTGATCCTAGAGTTCAATGAAATTGCTGAAAACGCCAGCAGCTTAAATCAAGATACAATCTTTTTCGCTGAAAAATGGCCAAAACTAATTGCTCCCTCGATAATCGTAGACAATTCAAGCACATCATACAATTTGACACTATAAAGGAGGGGATCCCAAACATTTTGTTTCCACGCCCCTCCTCAAGAAATGAAATTCTCACGTTCCCCCTTCACTTTACACTGTAAATAAATGAAGTCGCTTGATGTAATCATCTTGAATTCACTGATTACACTAATTTTAAAAATACTTGACTAAATGAATACGTAATTGCTTACTTGCTGACGCGTTTCAAAACATTCTTTCCTTTTACGAGGCTAACCCTCTACGCTAGATTAGAGAATTTGCTTCGTAAAAGGAACGAATGTTTTGAAACGCGTCAGCAAGTAAGCAACTACGTATTCACTTAGTGAAGTACTTTTTAAAATTAGTATAAATAAATGGTATGGGCATATGAAAAAGAATCAAATATTATATATATTGAAAACAAATTATTTTTTACAAGAAACATGATACTACATTTCAAGTAAAGTTTTAATTTGCAAGCTAAGAGAAAAATCTGTTAATGAGATTCTGTTCAAATGTTCAATCGTTAACGTAATACCTTTTATTAATCCACCTAAGTTCAAACAAATTTCCTAAAAGAGCTGATTTTATGGTAATTAAATGACTCTTGACTCATATTCAACAGAATTTCAGTTCCTTCTGTTAGTTCACACTCTCCTTACATAGATTATAATTATCTGGTTAAAGCTCTCAATCGCTAATAAAATACTTTTTATTCATCTGCCAAGTTCAAATCCTTTGTTTCAAGTCTTAAAGTGGATGACACTTGATGTTAATACTGTTTCTTCAAATATTCATTAATTAATTAAATTTAATTAATTTTAATGTTATGTAGGAGAAATAGTTTTCGCAGCAAGGGCAAGGTATGCAATATAGTTATTTCGTTCCATTTGGTTTAAAACAAGTAATACTATTTGATTTCCTAAAACAGCTGATTTTATGTTATAGGTTATGTGGTAGAACAGCTGTTTTAACGAAGACAGTATGTTACTTTATTTATATTACTTGTAATTATTTAATAAAATGTAACTCAAATGAAAATTTTTTTGTTGACCAAAGTAGGAATTGACTGGTTTATATTACTTGTATATTATGATTAAGTGAATTCCACTCATCACATATTATTACAATTAGATAATACTTTACCCCCCAGACCTTCACTTGGTGCTATCGTCAAGTAGCTTGCATATGATGGTATTTTATGTTGCAGATATACTGAGCAAGTTTCGCGAAGGATGGGAGGCAGCTGGTCGCATAGTGGGCATAGAACCGTCGCAGGGAGTGGCTTCCTTGGTCAGTTCAAGTCTGACAGCCAAGGAAGAGGCGGAATCTCCCGGCATATTTGGTGGTTTCTTCCGCCTGCTGGGCTTCGACTCCAAGAAGCTGAGTGCTATCGCCATCAACGCAGTGATATTCATCGCCCAGCTGGTTTGTGTCTAACTATATAATAAGTTAACTCTATGATTAGATTGATTAATGGTTTACCACGCGTCATATCAACAGAACGAGTCCGTACTTTGTGGAGGAATAATCACAATAAGAATTCAGTTTATCTCAAGTGTTTACTTCAGTCGGTATTCTCGACTTGATATTTTGCTATACGTTTCCGTGTTTCTATGTAGTACAAGTGTAGCTAAGTTAACCTTGTTATAAAGCCATTTGGCGTAGCTAAGTACCGGGGATGTAATGTCGTATCTCTGCCGTGACGTCACTGTGTTGCGGTGGACTTACATGTTTCACAACTTAGTTGCTATGCGACGACTGTGTTGCGGTGGACTTACATGTTTCACAACATAGTTGCTATGCGACGACTGTGTTGCGGTGGACTTACATGTTTCACAACATAGTTGCTATGCGACGACTGTGTTGCGGTGGACTTACATGTTTCACAACATAGTTGCTATGCGACGACTGTGTTGCGGTGGACTTACATGTTTCACAACTTAGTTGCTATGCGACGACTGTGTTGCGGTGGACTTACATGTTTCACAACATAGTTGCTATGCGACGACTGTGTTGCGGTGGACTTACATGTTTCACAACATAGTTGCTATGCGACGACTGTGTTGCGGTGGACTTACATGTTTCACAACATAGTTGCTATGCGACGACTGTGTTGCGGTGGACTTACATGTTTCACAACTTAGTTGCTATGCGACGACTGTGTTGCGGTAGACTTACATGTTTCACAACATAGTTGCTATGCGACGACTGTGTTGCGGTGGACTTACATGTTTCACAACTTTGTTGCTATGCGACGACTGTGTTGCGGTAGACTTACATGTTTCACAACATAGTTGCTATGCGACGACTGTGTTGCGGTAGACTTACATGTTTCACAACATAGTTGCTATGCGACGACTGTGTTGCGGTAGACTTACATGTTTCACAACTTTGTTGCTATGCGACGACTGTGTTGCGGTAGACTTACATGTTTCACAACATAGTTGCTATGCGACGACTGTGTTGCGGTAGACTTACATGTTTCACAACATAGTTGCTATGCGACTACTGTGTTGCGGTAGACTTACATGTTTCACAACATAGTTGCTATGCGACGACTGTGTTGCGGTGGACTTACATGTTTCACAACTTTGTTGCTATGCGACGACTGTGTTGCGGTAGACTTACATGTTTCACAACATAGTTGCTATGCGACGACTGTGTTGCGGTAGACTTACATGTTTCACAACATAGTTGCTATGCGACGACTGTGTTGCGGTAGACTTACATGTTTCACAACATAGTTGCTATGCGACGACTGTGTTGCGGTGGACTTACATGTTTCACAACTTTGTTGCTA
>JBAIZL010000403.1:2065000-2075000 GCA_036971475.1 Prosapia bicincta
AGCTCTTCTGAATACTGTACACCAAAGAAATCCTCACCGGACAAAGAGCATCGTGCAGCCGGATTGGACACGATTCATACTCAATATGAATCCAATGAATGGGTGGATTCATATTTACACAGACAGATCCTGCGATCCTACTACGGGCAACACTGAAGCTGGCTACTTTTCTGGTTTATTCCAAGGTAGTGTAGCAGTGAGATCCTCGCTTAGCAACTACGATGGTGGGGCGCGTGCAATCCATGAGGCATCTGTAAAGTTATCTACTATATCAGAACCCCTCCGAGCTTGTCTTTCTTATTGATTCACAGGCTGCGATTTATGCTGTTTCATCCAATAGCGATACTATCTGTGATCGTACCTATAACTGTCGTCTAGCTCTTCACGGCCTCAGCAAATGGGATGGGAACTTGTGCTGCAATGGATCTCGAGTCATGTTGGGATACCGTAGAACGAAAGGGCTGATCTTCTTGCCAAGGCCGGGGCTCATCACTGTCAACCCCGAGTGCTTGGGTCTCTTCTATCTGCAAATGCGCAAATAGCGAGGAAAATAAAAGAACTTAGTCGCGATTCTTACACTCTGGTTGCGAAGGGAAAAATCTGGGAACAGCTCACCAAAGATGGTCCACTTAGCCGCAAACTTCCCAGCCCAGTTGCGTCCTTTCGCACTCTCACGAGACACGGCTACCTTGCAGCATATCTCGCAAGGATTGGTGTTCTGGACTCGGCAGAGAGCCCGTTTTGCCACGAGGTGAATTCACAAATGGACATGCAACATCTCTATAATTGCAGAGACCTGGCAGAAATCCGAAACATCTTTATCAGATAATAACCATCCTCTAAAGGGCTACGCGACACCGGATGACAGAAAGGCCAAGAGTGGGCGTTGGATGGAGAAGAAGGTAATCTCCAATATTTCGCTACACTGGAGATTCTCTGTTCAGGAGGAGACAAGTCACCCAGTATTGCAACCTTGTCGCTTTTGTACAGGGAAGATTCAGTGAGACGAGTCTAGAGGAAGACGAAGTGGTCACAGTGTCGATCGCACTGACTGCAAATTTTGGATAATTTTGGATTACAAAAAGTCATACAGCTTAGTTATAAGCGGCCTTTGTGCAGCACAAAGTGTGAAATAAGAGCCGACCTTAAGGGTTACATTTATTAAGGATTGTTTTCTTTTGAAACCATAAAAAAATATAACTAAAAATGTTTTATTTTAGTTTGGTCGAACAGATGATTGTCAGAAATGAATGATGCCTGTGTGAAAGTATGCAAGCAAGTAGTGTTGCCGAGACAGACGCAAAGGGACCACACCAGAAGTTACGAGTAGAAAAGTACTACGACCTAAACAGCAGTTACAAAGTTGCTGCGACTGAAATCATGAGCACAAAGCTACAAAGGTATAAAGATTTCTCACCGACATAAAGGACCTTCGTCTAAATCACAGACACAGAACAAGGAATTCAAATGAAATCGCGAAACAGAGACCGCGACCGAAATAAGTGACTCAAAGGTAATGACGCTAAAAAGGGGATGTAATAAATTAAAAAGGGGGTACTTTTGACCCCTTTATTTAGCACATCTCCCGTGTAAACTTTACCGAAGAATCTAAACATAGTATATATAACATAGTATAAGTGTTTGTGCAACCATGGTATCTTATAGTGAAAAAAAAACAATTAGAAGAAAACTCCTGGAAAACATTCTGAGACAAGTATTCCGCAAAAAGGGAACCAGGAAGGCTTCCTCGTTATTCTCGCACGCCTCATAAAACCAACAGAACACATTCACGCCTCATAAAACCAACAGAACACATTCACGCCTCATAAAACCAACAGAACACATTCACGCCTCATAAAACCAACAGAACACATTCACGCCTCATAAAACCAACAGAACACATTCACGCCTCATAAAACCAACAGAACACATTCACGCCTCATAAAACCAACAGAACACATTCACGCCTCATAAAACCAACAGAACACATAAATAGTTTTCTCTAACAACAACCAGCAACCTATATTTATTAGAATTATGACAAATGGAAAAAATTAAAAGATATAAAGTTATACATGAAATATATTTTTAAGGCCCTTAATTTTAAAGTATAGAATAAATTTAAACCGTTTTCAGTAAAACAATAAGGCAAATGTTGCTTCTCAATGAATTATTTTAATTGAATGTAATTTACCCTAAAGTAATTCTAATTTTTAAATTTGTACTATTTGTTCACACTCGAAGAGTAGAGGACGCTTTGGGGCTGACCACTTCAGCATTCGAAACCCCTCCCGACGAATTTAACCTAAAACCTATAACCTGAGTGACCGTTGAGAGCGGTCGCTGCAACAGCCATGGGGTCAGAAAGCCCTACTGACCCCTAGGGCAAGGGAGTGTTCCAAGCGGAGGTAGCTGCCTCAACCATGGAGTCAGAAAGCCTTACCGGCCCCTGGGGAAAGGGAGTGTTCCAAGCGGAGGTCGCTGCCACAACCACGGAGTCAGAAAGCCTTACCGGCCCCTGGCGCAAGGGAGTGTTCCAAGCGGAGGTCGCTACCACAACCACGGAGTCAGAAAGCCTTACCGGCCCCTGGGGCAAGGGAGTGTTCCAAGCGGAGGTAGCTGCCACAACCATGGAGTCAGAAAGCCTTACCGGCCCCTGGGGCAAGGGAGTGTTCCAAGCGGAGGTCGCTGCCACAACCATGGAGTCAGAAAGCCTTACTGACCCCTAGGGCAAGGGAGTGTTCCAAGCGGAGGTAGCTGCCACAACCACGGAGTCAGAAAGCCTTACCGGTCCCTGGGGTAAGGGAGTGTTCCAAGCGGAGGTCGCTGCCACAACCACGGAGTCAGAAAGCCTTACCGGCCCCTGGGGCAAGGGAGTGTTCCAAGCGGAGGTAGCTGCCACAACCACGGAGTCAGAAAGCCTTACCGGCCCCTAGGGCAAGGGAGTGTTCCAAGCGGAGGTAGCTGCCACAACCACGGAGTCAGAAAGCCTTACCGGTCCCTGGGGTAAGGGAGTGTTCCAAGCGGAGGTCGCTGCCACAACCACGGAGTCAGAAAGCCTTACCGGCCCCTGGGGCAAGGGAGTGTTCCAAGCGGAGGTAGCTGCCACAACCAAGGAGTCAGAAAGCCTTACCGGCCCCTAGGGCAAGGGAGTGTTCCAAGCGGAGGTAGCTGCCACAACCACGGAGTCAGAAAGCCTTACCGGTCCCTGGGGTAAGGGAGTGTTCCAAGCGGAGGTCGCTGCCACAACCACGGAGTCAGAAAGCCTTACCGGCCCCTGGGGCAAGGGAGTGTTCCAAGCGGAGGTAGCTGTCACAACCACGGAGTCAGAAAGCCTTACCGGCCCCTGGGGCAAGGGAGTGTTCCAAGCGGAGGTAGCTGCCACAACCACGGAGTCAGAAAGCCTTACCGGTCCCTGGGGTAAGGGAGTGTTCCAAGCGGAGGTCGCTGCCACAACCACGGAGTCAGAATGCCTTACCGGCCCCTGGGGCAAGGGAGTGTTCCAAGCGGAGGTAGCTGCCACAACCAAGGAGTCAGAAAGCCTTACCGGCCCCTAGGGCAAGGGAGTGTTCCAAGCGGAGGTAGCTGCCACAACCATGGAGTCAGATAGCCTTACCGGCCCCTGGGGCAAGGGAGTGTTCCAAGCGGAGGTAGCTGCCACAACCACGGAGTCAGAAAGCCTTACCGGCCCCTGGGGCAAGGGAGTGTTCCAAGCGGAGGTAGCTGCCACAACCACGGAGTCAGAAAGCCTTACCGGCCCCTGGGGCAAGGGAGTGTTCCAAGCGGAGGCCGCTGCCACAACCACGGAGTCAGAAAGCCTTACCGGCCCCTAGGGCAAGGGAGTGTTCCAAGCGGAGGTAGCTGCCACAACCATGGGGTCAGGAAGCCTTACCGGCCCCTGGGGCAAGACCCACCAGGCCTGCACGTAGCAAACGGGTTTTTCGTAAATTACCAGATACTACGCACGCGCGCACACGCCAACACTTACCACATATGATTCTTTCCTAAATGATCCACTAGATTCGTTTTAAATTTAGATGTATTTACTGTAACCTCTTTTATATTAATCATTAACCTAATTAACTGAAAATGACAAAATGTAATCGGAAGGCCTGTAGATGTAGAACACCATAAAACGTCTACTAAAGTTTATTTTATTTTGTTTCAGTATGTTTTTTACTTATAATGTGTTTAATCTGAAACACAATCATTGGGAATAGTTTATTGATAACTGACAACACTATTCAGGCTAAAAGTACATTTAAAAAAATATATTTTGCATGTAATTATTGTAAATATACAATTACGAGCTTTGATATGCACCCAAATGAAAAGTTAAAGAGTTCGAAATTATTTAGAAGTTTCAAATTTAATCAACGGCTCCTTATGAAAAGCCTTATGAGTAACAATTACACAGTGTTTGGCATCATTTCCCAAGGATAATGTGTGGCATCCAAATACTTTTGTAAATACCTAAAACGCAACAGTTAAAACAATTAATTTTGTGGAGCAAATCTTAGTCCAGGGAAGAACGATTGTAGCAGGTACGCCAGGCTACGCGATGGTCGCTTCCTGCAGGAAGTATGTCTTTAGGAATATAAGATATGAAAGTAAAACCCAATTACAAGACTGGTACATTCAGGTTGTTTCCGGTACAGAAATGTGCGCTTCAAAATAACACCATAATTACAAGTTCAAATAGATTGGAAGCTACTTATTGACATCGAGAATAGAAGTAGTGATATCAGCTGTAGGTCACATATCAGCTGTTAAGAAGCCTTGGAGTACAGTGAACTTAACGGACCTAGCGCCAGTACGCTAACCTCGTGTTAATTTATTGCCAACTTTATAAAACAAATTACCAATATGCATTCGAATTGTTTTGCTTTCGAAAGAATACCCAGTTTAGCAGCGAGTAGTTCTGCTGTGTGAGTATTCACGCCAATTAGGCGCTCGAATGGGTATTCAAGTTTTATGCCGAGGAGTAATTTTAATGAAGTGAAGTAATCTGGCCTCTTCTAACGGAAATGCCATTTCTTCTGCAGCCCTTTGACACAACTCTTGGCAAGAAGAACAAGCGGGTTCAAACCCGACGGCTTGTGTTAGTTGCCTAAAATCTAACAAAGATTCTGTTACTAAAATACTTTAAAGATGTAGTAAATATAGTAATTGTAGCTATCGGAATGAAAAATGTAGGCCTATCGATATAAAAACTACACCGATGTTAAAAATATACTGAAAAAAATAGGTTTCACGCGTTAAACTGAATTTGAATCTTAAAATCTGTGAAACTCCCCTAGAGTCTCCAATTTAGAATGTTTATTTAAACAACTGAAATTTATTGAAATATAAATTCATATCTTTATTTGCTGATTAATATAACTAAACAATGACATTTAGATTTATTTTATTAATGTACAATAGAGTATACAATATCGTTTGCATGAAATCATGTTGGCACTTAAATATAAGAATTTTCTGAAAATGTAGGATGTATAACTTAATATTATTTAAACATAACCTTCAAATAACCTTTAATTGTAACCTCTAAAATTCTTAATATTATAATCTTTACTTCTGTACTCCTATTTAAATTTTGAAAATGGATTCATTCCGAAACAAGTCAACAAAGAAAAATATATATCAATTCTCTAAGGTCATGCCTATTTTAGACGTTCTTGGGTCAGCCCGAATTGGCTTTGAAATACTTCATTTCGTAAATTTCAAGGCTTTTTCGCAAATCAGAAATTAGTTCTCCTAAGCTTCCCCTTTAAGTGAACTATGGACTGTGTCTTCTAAGGCTTTGTTTGCAGGATATGCAATTTTCCTCTACAGCGTACCTTCTTCTGAACCAAATTTTGCTGTGTATTGTTCCAGCTGAACTCTTTTCGCCTTAATCTTATAGTTAAAGTCTCTACGCTATAAATCTATGCAAGCGACCGTTTTTACCTTTCTTAAACCTTGTTAAAATTTCTAATCTACATTCAAAAAATTGATTTTTTATAAACTTGTTGCAGTCACAGGTATTGAACAATAAATTAGAAAATGTACTCTGTATACATACATACAGTATACATCTCTTAGCTCTGCCGAATCTATTGCAAAAGCCGTGTTGGCTTTAGGACAATTCATTGACTGTCGAAAATTTTGTTTTTATTGAGACACGGAATTATTACCTTTTTTCAAATTTCACCAAATATTTTAATTTTCATATTCAAGAAATTAACAAATTATATATATATATATAAATACTCGGTAAGACTTGAAGCACAGTTTTATCCGACTTCATTTTGGTGAAATTACCTTCATTATAAATTTTAATTTGTAACCGTAAGTAATACGTTTTTGAGCTTCTCCCGTGTAAGGAACATATGTTTCCGGTGGCTCCTTGTATAATTGTGTCAGAGATGAGTAAATAACTTCCTCCAGAGCTTTCATCGCAGATTCTCTCTCCGATACGTCATCCCGGAACCGTTTGCTTACGTCACTGTCACCCACAGAAACCAGTTCCAGCAACTGTTTTCAGTTCAAATATAACCGATTATCTTTGAGTACATTTTTATGTAATATGAAGCTCCTGAAGTGTTACAATCTGAAATCGTGAACTACGAAAGTAATGAGCGTCATTCAAAACCAATGCGACATGTTGCTGTTCCGAAGTCATTTGTGGCATGTTTCCTCCGATTGGAGACATCATCGCACTGCTTTGCCCACTGCAGCAATGCTTTACTCCACACTTTGTCTTGAGTGTAAATGAATAATAAAAGACATTATGTGCATCATTCTGCCGCAAGAAGTAGACCTAACGGCAACTAGAACCGTTACCACTAGACCTACAAAATGCGCTGCACAATGGCCTTGGGTCTCCAGGCATGCAAAGTGCTGTGACGTAACACGCTGCAGGCCTAAATATAGTTCCGCACTCAACAATGTGTGACGGTCCATGCTTCCACATTACCACAGGGTGCTTCTACTTCTGTCTATGGTCCATGTGCCAAGGCAATGAAGGAAGTCTCATGGAGCAACACAATACGTTGCATTTCCGAAAGTTTTGGGTATTTACATGGTTTTATGCCAACCAACCGACATGACTATTATTATCTCAAAGAATGGAGAAGGGTTGTGAGTATAGCGAGACTGGAGTGGGGCGCATAATATCCCCCTTTACGTTCTCTCATATCCTGTGGAAACCTCGTAGCTCCGGTCGCTAACAATCTAGACTCTAGAAAATTAGAGAATCTACGAGCTTTGCACCGGACACATCAAGAAAACAATGCATTTATTTCAAATAACTTTATCAAAACTTTATAAGAAAAAACAAGTTCCCAAGTAAAAACGAAAACTCTCTTTCTCTCTCTCTCTCTCTCTCACACACACACACACACACACACACACACACACACACACACACACACACACACACACATATTTTAATCAGGGTTTAAAATATAAAGTTAATAATAGAGACTACAAAAAGTGTGTGTGTGTGTGTGTGTGTGTGTGTGTGTGTGTGCCTGCGCGCACGCGCTCAGAGTGTTAATATAATCCGGATTCAATCATTACCGAATAGCAAAGGAAGAAAGAGTGGTCCACCAACGTACAGACCAACTTTCCCCAGTATCTGTTGCCGTCATGTAGGAAGCCAGGACTCTTACCTCACACATACCAGGGATGTAAGCTAAGCTACAACAGCAGACAAGATGTTTTGCTCTGCCATTCTTCAGCAGAACGTCATACGATAATGAAGATTAAAATACGATAGTAATGCAACGCAAACGGAGGCAATTCAAATTAGTTGTCTTAGTACATGTTCTCGAAGATCGAAACAGTTCGAATACGTAACAAACTGGAAATCTGTTCTGCAATGCTTACCATAAGGAGAGACGGAATGTGCTTAAATAGTCTATTGTTACGGACAGTCGTATTATATAAAGGTTTTTAATTGTTAACATTAATATAAACAAAAAAAAAATTAAAATCAATTCCCACATGAGCAAAAAAAATTATTTTAGTAACTTCTTATTAAATAATTACAATTAATATAAAGAAAGTAACATGACATAAGCGTTAAAACATCTGTCCTACCACATAACCTATAACATAAAATCAGCTGTTTTATGCCTCAGACAGTATAAAAGGGCAATAAGATTTTAACTTTACAATATTGTTCTAGTGCCATTGACACACCTCCTACCGGTTTGCCTTAGTATTGACCATTATACGAACATCGAAAAACTATCAAAGGAACTTCGCTCACTAAACCCAGCCCAAAAATTCCTACTTTGTTATCAGAAGAGGGTTCGTCCGCCATTAAGGGTTGCGTATCTTGTGTACAACTCGTTGGACCACTCATGGCACCATTAAGTGCAAATTTACCTTATTCGAGGAAAGCGTTACGTGCTTGTTTCAACACTTCTAACCTTCTCCCATCAAAACAAGTTTCAATTTGAAATGCACGAAAATAATCTTATTGCATTAAAGTTAGAAACTGTTTACTTTTCACTGTTTACTTTTAGTTGAGGAAGAAATTGTAAGTACGAGTCACGCGTATGATTCTGAACACGAGCTATTCCGATCAGCTGATTTCACACTCCACCTCACATAATTTCACGCAACATACGTAATTTCCTCGTCAAATAGAGGTTAGGTTTCCAAAGAATCAATCAAATTATACGATCCTATTCGTACAGAAGCAACAGAAAATTTTTAAATGTATTTTCTTTCAGCGTAGATTAAGAAAATCATTAAGGTGAGAGTGAATCTGTAGAGCGTGACGTCAGCACTTTGGGATTCACATTAAGATTCATAATAGTGTGAAGATTCACGAAATATTCACTGAACATTTCTGAATACACAGCCTGACAGTGAATAACAAAACAGCTAGTATTTAGTTATTTAGAGCTTAGCTAGTGAGAACTATTCACATAGGTAAAAGTTAAAGTAGTGTACTCAAATCTCACAAAAATTAGTCTTTAATAAGAACACAAAACAAACTAGTTTCAGCGACGAAGTCGCCTTCCTCAGTGCTTGGCTACTACTAACATATTGTCAAGCTAGTGTACAAATCAACTAAAACAAACAAGATAAAAATACAGTCAAGCAATAAAACTAATCTATTACAACCCCATTTACTCACTATATATATATATATATATATATATATATATATATATATATATATTATTTATTTATTTATTTCATTTAAAATTTTACATAATTGCTATTATTAAAAAAATTTTTGGTTCTACTCAACCCCCCCTTATGTCACACTATCATGAATAGACAAATCCAAAATACAGCCTAAACAGTTAAAAAACAATCATAAATTATATAAAAATACCAGCTAAACATAATTTTTTATGTAATACCAGCTACCATATTTTTATATAATTTATGATTGTTGTTTAACTGTTTAGGCTGTATTTTGGATTTGTCTATTCATGATAGTGTGACATAAGGGAGGTTGAGTAAAACCAAAAAACTTTTTAATAATAGCAATTATGTAAAATTTTAAATGAAATAAATAAATAAATAATATATATATATATATATATATATATATATATATATATATATATATCTAGTGAGTAAATGGGCTTGTAATAGATTAGTTTTATTGCTTGACTGTATTTTTATCTTGTTTGTTTTAGTTGATTTGTACACTAGCTTGACAATATGTTAGTAGTAGCCAAGCACTGAGGAAGGCGACTTCGTCGCTGAAACTAGTTTGTTTTGTGTTCTTATTAAAGACTAATTTTTGTGAGATTTGAGTACACTACTTTAACTTTTACCTGCAGCTGGTATTGTTTGGAAGTTTTGTTTAAATCATTTTCGAATTAAATTTCACATATATTCAGGGATATCAGAGATTGTTAAATATGGCTGATAAAAAAGACAAGAAAATTTATTAATTAACAATCGTTAATTATTTTGCTGCATTCGCAAATCACCCTATTTTCCTCTTACCTGATATTTTTGAATAATTCATCTTCACAAATAT
>JBAIZL010000403.1:2080000-2150000 GCA_036971475.1 Prosapia bicincta
AACACACAGCACACGTACCACAGCGAATACATACTGTATATAAACACACCACGAGCGGCAACACACAGCACACGTACCACAGCGAATACATACTGTATATAAACACACCACGAGCGGCAACACACAGCACACGTACCACAGCGAATACATACTGTATATAAACACACCACGAGCGGCAACACACAGCACGTACCACAAATTATACATACTGTATATAAACACACCACGAGCGGCAACACACAGCACACGTACCACAGCGAATACATACTGTATATAAACACATACCACGGGTGGCAACACACAGCGCTTCCCACCAAGAACACACCGCATATATACACACCACGGACGGCAACACACAGCGCTTCCCACCAAGAACACACCGCATATATACACACCACGGGCGGCAACACACAGCGCTTCCCACCAAGAACACACTGCATATATACACACCACGGGTGGCAACACACAGCGCTTCCCACCAAGAACACACCGCATATATACACACCACGGGCGGCAACACACAGCGCTTCCCACCAAGAACACACTGCATATATACACACCACGGGCGGTAACACACAGCGCTTCCCACCAAGAAAACACCGCATATATACACACCACGGGCGGCAACACACAGCGCTTCCCACCAAGAACACACCGCATATATACACACCACGGGCGGTAACACACAGCGCTTCCCACCAAGAACACACCGCATATATACACACCACGGGCGGCAACACACAGCGCTTCCCACCAAGAACACACCGCATATATACACACCACGGGCGGCAACACACAGCGCTTCCCACCAAGAACACACCGCATATATACACACCACGGGCGGTAACACACAGCGCTTCCCACCAAGAACACACCGCATATATACACACCACGGGCGGTAACACACAGCGCTTCCCACCAAGAACACACTGCGCATTAGTAAGCAACCCTGCCCTCACATGGCCGAGGCTAAGGTTTTTGGCTCCCCAAGAGGAAACAAATTTTTTGCTCCTAAAGTGCCTTCAGCAGGGCCTGGCGCGTACAGAGCTTTACCGAAATGTGTTTTTGTTTTAATAACACTTTGACTGGAAATGTTTAATGACTGGGATATGTAAATAAAAGGAATGCCAATTTTAAGTTTCATCTAAAACAACTTAAATAAATATAAAACACCCTTCACCTTTAATTACCAAGTAATTAGGCTGCCTATGCTAGTAGCATTCTGAAGTACTATACTTTAATTAACTTTATATTTACATAATGTACTTGGTTATGCGACCTCCCAAACATTGCCCTCTAGGCAGTCGCCGAAGTTGCCTATATGGATGAGCCGACGCTGTGGCCACACGATGCCATATCCTCAGGCGTACCTAGTGCCATCATTCTAACCATGGGAGAGGGGTATCGGGTATATAGGCACCACTTTGAGGCCCTGAGAGAGGGAGAGTAGGCTACTTATATTACAGGCACGCGACCCTGCACACGTGAACCCATCACCTCCCTATATTCTTCTAAACTCAGCGCCCCTTTACCACAAAGCTTCACAAGAGAAGCCAATTTCCTTATTAAATCTATTAGTACGGAATTTACAGAATAAAATATCCCTCTAAATTATGTTACGTCGAAAACATTTTTTCACAATATTTTATTAATTTTTTGTTTGTACTGAGATTTCCTCAAGAATCTCCTCTCCCGCAAGAAAAATATACGTTTCATCATACCCGAAAACCTAAAACCCGGCGCTGGGCAATCTTCTATCCCCCTTCCACCAGACCGGTCTAAGTAGGTTATGTTATAAAGGTAGGTTCAAGGCCCGGCGGTACCTCACTACGACAAGCATCTTCCTCGACATTGACTTTGTGGATTGTTCTGTCCGTATCTCAGCTGTGAATCAGACATTAAAGGTATGCTGTTCAAATATCTATAAACGTGTGTAGAAGTAATGTTTACTGTTGTTTTAATCTATTTTCTCAACAGAAATTTAAAAAAGTAAAAAATAGTTTTAAATCATTAGAAAATCTACAGGCATTGCACATATATATGTATTGCCTCGACATATTTATTACAAAAATAAAGTCTTTTTTGTTAAATAGTTGTTGTAATAACCTGGAGCAACTGTGATGAAATTTTTAATCATAAATAAATAAAAGCTCTTAAACCACAAACACTTTTTATTTATCCAGATGTACATTTCGATTGCAAATCAGTCATCTTCAGGAGAAATTACTACAATTTTTTTTCTTTCTGGCTTAAGAGGTTTTATTTATTTATAATTACAAGATTGTTATTTGTAATTTTATTCAAAAAAACATTTGCAATTTTTAACTGATATTTTTAGCATTTAGTTAAATTGAAAATTGTTAATTACAAATAAAATAAAATTTTGTCAATATGTATTTAAAATTAATATAGTATTTGGCGATACTTCAAACGCCACTCCATATATACTCTGCACTTACACGTTCCACAGAGTGCCTAGCACTCCCAGATAGGCTTTTTACTAACTGATTATAAGGGAGTTCAATAAGGGATACGTGGTTATCTTTTACTCAGGTTAACGTATATTGTAAAATTGTTTGTATTGCAACTGACAAAGATTTGTAATAATTTTTTGTAAAAGCTTTAATTTAATAAAAAAATGAGAAATATGTAATTATTCGCGAAAAATTATATTATTTTCTTTAAAAACATCATAAACTAGAAAAACTCTCAGTTACAAAAAAAAAAATGAAAACCTTGTACAAATTATAAGGAAAACATTGTTCGAATTGTCAGAAGGCGACATCTTCGCCGCTTTATTTCTAATCATTGACTTTTCTTTTCATAAGATTAATTTTAAAAATAAGGTTTGACTTAACATCACTTCATTCAATTTATTATTGTAAATTTTAATTTATATTATGTTGTAATAAAAGCCTAACGAGCCAAGAATCTTGCCAATAAAAGCCTAACGGGCCAAGAATCTTGCCAATAAAAGCCTAACGGGCCAAGAATCTTGCCAATAAAAGCCTAACGGGCCAAGAATCTCTAAGTTCTTCTAGTTCGAAGTTTTTCTAGTTTTTCTTTATTACCGAGATTTTCTTAAAATTATTATTGTGTCTAGTTCATCCTTGAGAAAATATTTTTTTTAATAACTAAAACCTAACTTTTTTGCATTTATAGGCAACAGCTTGTAAAGCTATCGTGTACATCTCCCTTCCCAATTTATTCTCTGACTTGCACAGGAGACATGGTTGTAAACTCAGGGCTAGCGAACGTCGAAATCACCGAAATACTGGAGACAAATTTGTAGCTGGTAAAAACATTTACCGCGTCGATTTTCCCACAAAATTAGCGAAATTTACATTACTGGAGTTGGAGAGCAGAAAGTAGGCTCTGCCCCCTTTACCTGCGGAAGCGCATCGAAGGCAATGTAGGTTAGAGCGCTGCCCAGCGGCGGCCGTCGCAACGAACCGGAACCGTTACTCCGCACAGATTCACCGTTAAAAACACTTTTTCTATTTAGTGACAATGTTGGCTTTCTACTGACATTCTTTAAAGGGAAACCCATAGTGATTTCTCCGACAGTTTGACTATGAGCATTTATATTAGTCGAAGCACTTTGAAGAAGCTGCTCGAACTTGAGTACGTGCGCGCGCTCGTGCGAAAGGGAAAGGCGTTTATTAAGCCGTTCAGAGAAACAATTAAAATACTGTACATATCAGATAAGTAAGTGTTAAAGCAGTGGAACAGAATGGGCTCTTGCAAGTAAAACCCTATCCACGGAATCTAAATATACTTAGAGGAAGGGGAACGATGAGCGAGACTTCTACGTCATATTTAAATTTTAAAACTTAATACAGTTATCCACTGCGGTTAGGTTGGTGAGCGTGGGTAACAACAAACCAATCTCTTTCTTTATTCCGTCCTTGGTGCACACAAACATCTCGAGCTATGCGCAGAGGTAGAAGAAATAAGCACTCAAACGCGCGGTTTCGAATAGTCACACTTCTACACTTAACAGACATTCGCGGGACAAGCTTAACTAAATAAATAATTGTTTTTATTTAAAGTGAAAATTTATAATTCATATTCTAAGATGTTTTTAAACAATAGATTATGAATTGTGTTGGTTAAAATTTATAAAGTTGTGTTTAACGTAGAATTGTTTTAAACTAAATACAAAAAATTAGAACCCTAAACTTAATTTAAAGTAAATAATAATTACTTTTACCCTAGCTTTGGGTTTTTGTGTTTATTTAATTCATATTTCCCAGTTACCCAAGAGCATAATGAATTAGATTTGCTTTGTTTTAAAGCAAGAAGTTCCCACCCAAAGGTAAAATCTAAAGAAATTTATGGAAGTTCGTAATTATAATATTTAATTATTATTATTATCACTAATTATAGTCTATGTTTGCGCCATTTTGCAATTAATAAATTAACTAGAATGGGTGGTATTATTAAACTGGAGCGAAATTCGTAATTAATAGATACTAGATCATCTGTCCATAAACTGTAATTATGCAATTATTGAATGCATTTAATTTTAGGCTGTAATAAGTGCAAAAGTAAACAATGAATTATAGCCTTTTATTAAGATTCTACGTTGAAATGTAATTGTTAGAAACAATGTAATATAGGCTACATTATTTTCGCTTAACACTCAATTTCCGAAGCTCTCCGATCTCCCCCCGAACGATTCCGAATTCACCGTGAAACGGGATCTAGTACATCTATGGAAGTTTTCACTCCGATGACGTAATGCATAATAATTCATGCTAACATCCTTTAATGTTTATTATTCGATTTAAGGTCAAACACAATCTTAGGTGAGAAAATTGTTTTGACAAATAAATTTCTGTTGTAGATTTAAGTGTTCATGACGATCGGTGAAAGTTTTACTTTCCAACTTGACGTAATAATGACATGTCAAACTTATTTTGTAAAGTCGCCTTATGAAGACAAAACGTTTCGACCGCCGGAATGAATGTCGCTTAGCTAATGAGAAATACATTATATCAAGTGATATAGGGCCTTTCTCGGCACTTGGTAGTACAGAATAGCTTGTGTTTACTGCTTGCTGATTTAAACGTGTTAAAAGTGAATCGGGTTTTTGTGGTATTTGGTGTGTCGTGGGTCGCGGGCCGTAGGAATGTGCGCACCGTTAGCTGCATTCCATCACTAACCCAGTGACGCCGCGCCAAGGTCACTCTGTCTACACTCTGCGTGGATAGTTGCACGGAGGTCAGGAAGAGGATGGGTTGTGGGAATCTACCAATCCGTGGAGACGTGTCAGAGGAAACAGGTTCCACTTAAGTTGAAATGTAAGAGGCGAGAGCTCTTTTGGAAACTCGATGTAACATGAGTGTCCAAAATGGTGTTCGGAACCCCCCTCACACACACACACACTCACACTCACGCGCGTTCTCACTCAGATAAAATAAGGAAATGAAAGCAGCACTTAGATCTCCTATTGAGAAAACAAATAAATGAATTGATACAAAAATTGTAAAAACAAATTAAATTTAGAAATTAAAGTCTTCAAACCTTCATCGAAACACATCAGATGTACGTGTAAAGGGGCTCTTCATCCGGCTTTATTTCTCCTTCTATCCATTGGTTAGATAATTTCTCGGCAAATGCATTATGCTAAATAACTTATCACAAAGTATGAGGTTATTTTATCCGTATGGTTTAGACAGAACAATAGTAAAACTTGATCTTTTATGGTTTACTTGGGAATAGTGCTCTTTTCACATTTACTCCAGTCATATCTTGAAATGTCTACACTCTTATTGAGGCGAAGAAATTAGTAATAAAACAGCTAATTGCTTTCTAGTTAGCGCGCATGCGTAAATATGGATAGTTTAGACGCTCCATAGCGCCGGGTAACGGTAGATAATTACGATGAGCCTGTCAACTGGGTCGTCCGTTACCACGGAATAGGATTAGCTCTCAACACTTGTTTACATTCAGGCTAAGCGATAATAGGCTAACCAATGGTACCCTTTAACCCAGATCGCAGGTGTAACAAGGTATGTAGGCCTAGTGTTTCGTAATATTCACTAGCACAAAAACTATATCAAAACGCCCTCTACAGGAATTATTCTTTAATCGGTCACGTGGAACCCATGGCCACATTGATAGTAATCCCCTAGTTTAATGTAAGTAATACATTGTATTACATATTACGTGAAAACCTAGTAGTTGCTAAAACTCATTATATTATGTATCCACACAAGTGTAAGTGGCCTAATCGTAATGGCTGCCCCTACTGAAGATTTAAATAGTGGCTTAGGAGTGCTGTCCCTTTTTGACATATTGGAGGGACAATGTTTCCAGACTGGTGCACCTTATGCATTATTTATTAGTTACATTTAATTACAGTTACTATCGACGTTTAAATGTGTTTCAGAATTCTGTTTAAATAAACCAAAATTACTTGAAGCTGTCGTTCTGTTGTTGGCTGTTTCCAGGGGTGCCATTAGTTGTTCCCAGGGGTGTCAATGGTTGTTCACGGGGCTGCCGTTGCCTGTTCACAGGGGTGTCATTGGTTGTTCCCAGGGGTCTCGTTGGCTGTTCACAGGGGTGTCATTGGTTGTTCACATGGCTGTCGTTGGCTGTTCGCATGGCTGTCGTTGGCTGTTCGCAGGGCTGTCGTTAGCCCTTTCCAGGGGTGTCATTGGTTGTTCCCAGGGGTCTCGTTGGCTGTTCGCAGGGGTGTCATTGGTTGTTCACATGGCTGTCGTTGGCTGTTCGCATGGCTGTCGTTGGCTGTTCGCAGGGCTGTCGTTAGCCCTTTCCAGGGGTGTCATTGGTTGTTCCCAGGGGTCTCGTTGGCTGTTCGCAGGGGTGTCATTGGTTGTTCACATGGCTGTCGTTTGCTGTTCGCAGGGGTCTCGTTGGCTGTTCGCAGGGGTGTCATTGGTTGTTCACATGGCTGTCGTTGGCTGTTCGCATGGCTGTCGTTGGCTGTTCGCAGGGCTGTCGTTAGCCCTTTCCAGGGGTGTCATTGGTTGTTCCCAGGGGTCTCGTTGGCTGTTCGCAGGGGTGTCATTGGTTGTTCACATGGCTGTCGTTTGCTGTTCGCAGGGGTCTCGTTGGCTGTTCACAGGGGTGTCATTGGTTGTTCACATGGCTGTCGTTGGCTGTTCGCATGGCTGTCGTTGGCTGTTCGCAGGGCTGTCGTTAGCCCTTTCCAGGGGTGTCATTGGTTGTTCCCAGGGGTCTCGTTAGCTGTTCGCAGGGGTGTCATTGGTTGTTCACATGGCTGTCGTTTGCTGTTCGCAGGGCTGTCGTTAGCCTTTCCAGGGGTGTCATTGGTTGTTCCCCGGGGCCTCGTTGGCTGTTCACAGGGGTGTCATTGGTTGTTCCCAGGGGTCTCGTTGGCTGTTCACAGGGGTGTCATTGGTTGTTCCCAGGGGTCTCGTTGGCTGTTCACAGGGGTGTCATTGGTTGTTCCCAGGGGTCTCGTTGGCTATTCACAGGGGTGTCATTGGTTGTTCCCAGGGGTCTCGTTGGCTGTTCACAGGGGTGTCATTGGTTGTTCCCAGGGGTCTCGTTGGCTGTTCACAGGGGTGTCATTGGTTGTTCCCAGGGGTCTCGTTGGCTGTTCACAGGGGTGTCATTGGTTGTTCCCAGGGGTCTCGTTGGCTATTCACAGGGGTGTCATTGGTTGTTCACATGGCTGTCGTTTGCTGTTCGCAGGGGTCTCGTTGGCTGTTCGCAGGGGTGTCATTGGTTGTTCACATGGCTGTCGTTGGCTGTTCGCATGGCTGTCGTTGGCTGTTCGCAGGGCTGTCGTTAGCCCTTTCCAGGGGTGTCATTGGTTGTTCCCAGGGGTCTCGTTGGCTGTTCGCAGGGGTGTCATTGGTTGTTCACATGGCTGTCGTTTGCTGTTCGCAGGGGTCTCGTTGGCTGTTCACAGGGGTGTCATTGGTTGTTCACATGGCTGTCGTTGGCTGTTCGCAGGGCTGTCGTTAGCCCTTTCCAGGGGTGTCATTGGTTGTTCCCAGGGGTCTCGTTGGCTGTTCGCAGGGGTGTCATTGGTTGTTCACATGGCTGTCGTTTGCTGTTCACAGGGGTGTCATTGGTTGTTCCCAGGGGTCTCGTTGGCTGTTCGCAGGGGTGTCATTGGTTGTTCCCAGGGGTCTCGTTGGCTGTTCACAGGGGTGTCATTGGTTGTTCCCAGGGGTCTCGTTGGCTGTTCGCAGGGGTGTCATTGGTTGTTCACATGGCTGTCGTTTGCTGTTCGCAGGGCTGTCGTTAGCCTTTCCAGGGGTGTCATTGGTTGTTCCCAGGGGCCTCGTTGGCTGTTCGCAGGGGTGTCATTGGTTGTTCCCAGGGGTCTCGTTGGCTGTTCACAGGGGTGTCATTGGTTGTTCCCAGGGGTCTCGTTGGCTGTTCACCGGGGTGTCATTGGTTGTTCCCAGGGGTCTCGTTGGCTATTCACAGGGGTGTCATTGGTTGTTCCCAGGGGTCTCGTTGGCTGTTCACAGGGGTGTCATTGGTTGTTCCCAGGGGTCTCGTTGGCTGTTCACAGGGGTGTCATTGGTTGTTCCCAGGGGTCTCGTTGGCTGTTCACAGGGGTGTCATTGGTTGTTCACATGGCTGTCGTTGGCTGTTCGCAGGGCTGTCGTTAGCCTTTCCAGGGCTGTCATTGGTTGTTCCCAGGGGCCTCGTTGGCTGTTCGCAGGGGTGTCATTGGTTGTTCCCAGGGGTCTCGTTGGCTGTTCACAGGGGTGTCATTGGTTGTTCCCAGGGGTCTCGATGGCTGTTCACAGGGGTGTCATTGGTTGTTCACATGGCTGTCGTTAGCTTTTCCCAAGGCTGTCGTTGGCTGTTCACAGGGGTGTCATTGGTTGTTCCCAGGGGTCTCGTTAGCTATTCACAGGGATGTCATTAGTTGTTCACATGGCTGTCGTTGGCTGTTCGCAGGGCTGTCGTTAGCCTTCCCAGGGGTGTCATTGGTTGTTCCCAGGGGTCTCGTTGGCTGTTCGCAGGGGTGTCATTGGTTGTTCCCAGGGGTCTCGTTGGCTGTTCACAGGGGTGTCATTGGTTGTTCACATGGCTGTCGTTTGCTGTTCGCAGGGGTCTCGTTGGCTGTTCACAGGGGTGTCATTGGTTGTTCCCAGGGGTCTCGTTGGCTGTTCGCAGGGCTGTCGTTGGCTGTTCACAGGGGTGTCGATAGCTTATCCCAAGGCTGTCGTTGGCTGTTCACAGGGGTGTCATTGGTTGTTCGCCGGGGTCTCGTTGGCTGTTCGCAGGGGTGTCATTGGTTGTTCACATGGCTGTCGTTGGCTGTTCACAGGGGTGTCGATAGCTTTTCCCAAGGCTGTCGTTGGCTGTTCACAGGGGTGTCATTGGTTGTTCACATGGCTGTCGTTGGCTGTTCACAGGGGTGTCATTGGTTGTTCACATGGCTGTCGTTGGCTGTTCACAGGGGTGTCGATAGCTTTTCCCAAATCTGTCGTTGGCTGTTCACAGGGGTGTCATTGGTTGTTCACATGGCTGTCGTTGGCTGTTCACAGGGGTGTCGATAGCTTTTCCCAAGGCTGTCGTTGGCTGTTCACAGGGGTGTCATTGGTTGGTCCCAGGGGTCTCGTTGGCTGTTCGCAGGGGTGTCATTGGTTGTTCACATGGCTGTCGTTGGCTGTTCGCAGGGGTCTCGTTGGCTGTTCGCAGGGGTGTCATTGGTTGTTCACATGGCTGTCGTTGGCTGTTCACAGGGGTGTCGATAGCTTTTCCCAAGGCTGTCGCTGGCTGTTCACAGGGGTGTCATTGGTTGTTCCCAGGGGTCTCGTTGGCTGTTCGCAGGGGTGTCATTGGTTGTTCACATGGCTGTCGTTGGCTGTTCGCAGGGGTCTCGTTGGCTGTTCGCAGGGGTCTCGTTGGCTGTTCACATGGCTGTCGTTGGCTGTTCCCAGGGGTCTCGTTGGCTGTTCACAGGGGTGTCATTGGTTGTTCCCAGGGGTCTCGTTGGCTGTTCACAGGGGTGTCATTGGTTGTTCACATGGCTGTCGATAGCTTTTCCCAAGGCTGTCGTTGGCTGTTCACAGGGGTGTCATTGGTTGTTCCCAGGGGTCTCGTTGGCTGTTCGCAGGGGTGTCATTGGTTGTTCACATGGCTGTCGTTGGCTGTTCGCAGGGGTCTCGTTGGCTGTTCGCAGGGGTCTCGTTGGCTGTTCACATGGCTGTCGTTGGCTGTTCCCAGGGGTCTCGTTGGCTGTTCACAGGGGTGTCATTGGTTGTTCCCAGGGGTCTCGTTGGCTGTTCGCAAGGGTGTCATTGGTTGTTTACATGGCTGTCGTTGGCTGTTCGCAGGGGTCTCGTTGGCTGTTCACAGGGGTGTCATTGGTTGTTCACATGGCTGTCGATAGCTTTTCCCAAGGCTGTCGTTGGCTGTTCACAGGGGTGTCATTGGTTGTTCACATGGCTGTCGATAGCTTTTCCCAAGGCTGTCGTTGGCTGTTCACAGGGTTGTCATTGGCTGTTCACAGGGTTGTCATTGGCTGTTCCCTGGGCTGTCGTTAGCCCTTCCCAGGGGTCTCGTTGGCTGTTCACAGGGTTGTCATTGGTTGTTCACAGGGTTGTCATTGGCTGTTCCCTGGGCTGTCGTTAGCCCTTCCCAGGGGTCTCGTTGGCTGTTCACAGGGTTGTCATTGGTTGTTCACATGGCTGTCGTTAGCCCTTCCCCGGGGTCTCGTTGGCTGTTCACAGGGGTGTCATTGGTTGTTCACATGGCTGTCGTTAGCTTTTCCCAAGGCTGTCGTTGGCTGTTCACAGGGGTGTCGTTGGCTGTTCACAGGGTTGTCATTGGCTGTTCCCTGGGCTGTCGTTAGCCCTTCCCAGGGGTGTCATTGGTTGTTCACATGGCTGTCGATAGCTTTTCCCAAGGCTGTCGTTGGCTGTTCACAGGGTTGTCATTGGCTGTTCACATGGCTGTAGTTGGCTGTTCGCAGGGGTCTCGTTGGCTGTTACCAGGGGTGTCTATAACTGTTCACAGGGCCGTTCCCTGGGCTTCGTAGGCAGTTCCCAGAGATATCGTAAGCTGTTCCCAGGGCTGTCCTAGGATGTTGCCAGGGCTGTCGTATGCTGTTTCCAGGGCTCTCCTAATGTTTATTTTCTAATTGAATTATTTATCAAACACAAGTTTATATAAAACTGTACATTTCTTGATCAATATTTTCGTAACACTTTAAAATTAGTTTATATGTTAATGAAATGTTAGAAAATCAGAAATAAATGCTACACTGATGCATACGTCAGAATTTTAAAAATCGGAATTCCGATTTCTTATTTTTGTAATAAAATCAGAATTTTACAAGCAACAGATATGATAGTAATTACATTTAGAAACGAAGATATCTGAACGAAACAAGAGGTAAATTTGAAAACAAACTATGCACAAATATAACAGAACACATAAAATTATCAACTGCTCAAAGAAGGCAAAAAACGTGGAAATAACCAATCGTTTTTTTTCAAAAATGTAAATACTCTGCAGCTACCCTTAAATCCTTCTGAAAATCAATTGATCAACATTTAAAAAAAAGGAAAAGCGGCACACATGATTCGAAAAAATACAAACTTACCCCTAATACTTGAAAAAACAATTACAATTAAAAGCTTAGGGCTACTGCTAGATAAATTACAGTTTCTGTACTCTTCAACTTTTCACAAACAGCGTAACCTGTAGCAGTAGCCTGTATAATATCGCTATATAAAGGCTTCAATTGCTTATTTTACAATTTAAGCAATTATCTGTGATATTTGGTTCATGTAGCGGGTGGACATATCTCTTGACCATGTCGCTATTCGGTTAGGCAAGTCTGGCAAGCACCAGGGGTCCCTTAGCACCTCCACTTCTTCTTACGAGGGGAGCAACGGTAGCTTACGAGGGGAGCAACGGTAGCTTACGAGGGTAGCAATGGCTACACACTTCTTTGTGACCCTACAGTGTAGCTTTACTTCGGTCACGTGAGAGTTGGTACTATATGTCCTCCCTTTATGTCCAGTAAAGGGCCTTTTATTTCCCCATCTTAAATACAGTGCAATCCTTTACTATAAGGTCATACTGATTAGAAATACAAAAAAACATTTTCTTAGTTTCCGAGCGATTCATTAAGTTTAATAACCCTGCAATCTGCCTGGAACACAACAATGCCATAGCAAGAGACTCTAAATGGGCGACAGTGATGACGAGTGCGCGATAACAACGGGCATTGTTCCCGGGTTAAGAGAAAGCCCATGGCAAGCGCCATTGTACTCTCGCTGTCTGCCGTAAAGGAAACAATGCGTTATGTAGGAATAGGAAAGGCTCGAAGACAATGGCGGACAAACGCGTAGGACGATATGTCTTGCTAACCAAGCACAACCAAACAAGTGTCGCCTGGTTGGTCTGTACGCGCATTCTATTGGCACACCGACTTGATTTCCTGTACTGCTGATGATGTGGCTTAGTCTGGACAATGGCACCTGTGATCCGCCCGTAGAGCTGAGCCGCTCGAAGTTATTCACTGCTCCAGCGGCGGCATCCTCTCTCACGCTCTTCATCTTGAGGCCTTTATGTATAGCAGCATTTCGAACGTACCATAGAGCCCTCACTAAGGCTGTCAACGCTTCATTTTGGAAGCACATGATAACTTGCAGATTGCTGCTCTTGGTGCGCCCCAAAGTCCATACGGGCTTGAGCACTTGTTGTACACCAGCTTCGTATCGCAGGGACTCAACTCATAATATCGACCTGTGAACACGCTAGCCTTCTGTATCGGACCTCCAGTTCATCTTTTTTTCTTCGCAGTTCGGTTAAGCATCCAACGTTAGATCTAGGCATTTCACCTCTTTGTTATACGGGACGAGTTGCCCTCTTATTATACAGACACTTTTGCTCTCTGCCTTATTGGTAAATATAATATGCTCTAACTTGTTTTCTTTATGCTTTAAGCTCCTTTATCACACTACTAACGATAAGAAGTCATTGAAAACATATGAAGGATTATGGTAGGGGAGTAGGAGAAATCACGTATGCTGTCCCGTTTCTGAAGTAGGTTTCTGTAATGTGATAAAACTTCTTCACAACAAATGAACTTTTTTTTATCTAAAGCCTTACGCAGATTTTAATTGAAAAACAATCATCTTTAGAGGAATTTATTACAAATTACTAAAATTGGTTTAATAGTTAATTTTCTCTGAGGATGATTGCTTTGCAATTGAAATATACAGGTAAAATTTTTCAACTTGCTGCTGGCCTAGGCGAGAGGACGAGGAAGGGTGGAAGTGTCCCCAGGTCATTTTCAAAAACTTACTTCCGTTAAGTCATAGGGTCGATTCATTATTTAGTTACTTATTAATACTTTTTAATATATAATAAAAATAGCAACAAATGTAAATAGGGCTTTCACGGAAGCGTGGTATTATTGCTTAAGGGTTGACCGCGATTTATGGCCCCGATGAGGGATGACGACAGTGTCTGATGTTTTATAGACGACGAATACACAGCTTTTACCTCAGAGTGCCAGCTTATAAAATTTGACCTGCACATAAGGGTTTAAATAAAATGTTTTGTTCGCGATGAAGAGGTTTTATTTATTAATACTAAAACTTACACCAAAGTTGACCCGACTTATTCTTTAATGGCGTTTTGAGAAAGTGTTGTCGCTGACGCACCTTAAGAAGATGGAATAGGAAGAACGGATGTAATTAGGTAGAACTATAGAAGGACGTAAAGGATGGTACTAGGACGGAAACATCGCATGGGCAGTGTGGCTACCTGAAGTCGGGCTGTTCGCAACAAGGGTGACAAGAGGTGTCTTGCCTAGTGCCGTATGCCTCTGAGAACCTGCGTCATTTGCATCTCGATTTGCTGTGTGCAGAGGGAAACAGTACCTTTTGGGAAAAAGGAACTAAAAACATTTAAAAAAAGAAAAATAGTAACGGAAAAGAAGAAAGAACTAATAGTGTTTAAAGAAGAACTTATCAAAGACTCGCTTGAAGAGATGTTGAAAGGAAAGGAGGTCTTTAACTTTATCTTCAGCGTAGTTGAAGATATTCTTTCCCGGTAAGAAGCAAGCTAGAATGGAGCAAGTTAAGAAGATAAGGACGACGAAATCTTTGTATCCTTTCAACCGGCGAAGTGTCTTCCATACATCTCACAACTCAGTTCCAAAGGTGTAATCTGCAAGCTTATGCAACATTTAAAAGATCAATAGATTTCGGTACCACGAATTGCCCCGAAGATTTCCGAAAGCCAAATATGGTGGAGGTTACAGCTACAGTAACACTGTTTCAGTCACCTCATAACCCTTTGGAGCTTATGTTTAAATTATTTTCGTATTAAAAAATATCGTATATTTGGTTAAATTACATGACAGCGTATAATTTTATACACATGTTTTTATTACTCCAAATTTATGTTTGTTTCTGCATTGTGTATTGGCAGTAGGTTAAAATGTACAAAAGTCATCAACGACTTCGACTTGGAATTATTTTGCCGTTTTGAAGCAATTAGTAAGAATATACTTTGGTAAACTCTGGCAATAAATTTAAAATAAAATTTAAAATGTGATAAATTACAAAATTCACATAGGTACAGTAGAGTTAATGCATCAACTAATTTTAAATGTTGCATTGGTTAAATTTTTAAAAAATTTAAAATAAATTATTCATAATTTAGTTTATTAAACCTATTTATTTATTGTTTATTTATTAATCTTAACCTTATTTAACCCCATATTTACCGTTAACTTGATAGGCACTCCTGTTTTAGGTTTGACGAGATGGTAGAAGTATTGTAATGAAAATAAGATTGAATTAAGTTTATAATAAAGTACATTAAGACATTCCCTTATAACTTTATTCATAGCAAATTATTTTTATTCTATACTTTGGTCAATGTTTAAAATGATTTGATTAAAAATTTTAAAATACTTAGCTTATTATTTTGCCTGTTTAAATTTTACAATTTTTTATATTTGTAAATTTAATTTTTAAATTCATTAGTATGTTTTTACCAGAGTTGGAAATTACTAAAAACTTGGAGCAACTGTGACGGAGGTAAATAAATAATACCTTTGAAGCCACCAAAACGTTTTATTTGTGTCCTGATGTACATTTCGATTACAAAGCATCATCTTCAGAGGAAACTAATATAGGCCTACCATTGACTATTGGCGAACTCTTGTTAATTTAACATATTGGTCAACTTTCTCGTTACCAACATTACTTTCAAGTCATTCCTGTAGTAATTTCCTCTGAAGATGACTGCTTTGAAATCGAAATGTGCAACAGGACATAAATATAAAGTTTTTTTTGTTGTTTTGTTTAAGAGGTTTTATTGTTTTATAGTTAAAAATTACTAATTACCTTAAAAAATACAAAATAATTTTAAGTTGAAAATATACATTTTAACTTAAGTTTAACACAAAGACTAACATAATCTACAATTAATAAAACTATATGTTGCTTGAAATTTTACGTTATGATATAATTTAATCAAATATTGTGTATGGAGGGCTACGATGTATCTGATTATACAGAGAACTGTGTTCGAAATTGATTAACACATAACCTCCACACCACCTCTAAGGAAAGCGGAAATGTCATGTCTGGATTTTGAAAATATACGGTACAATTTGTTAATTTCCCTTAACTGATTTAAAATAACGAAAAGATCCTCCATTTTGGCGATTAAATGACAAACACGACTCTAAGGGTGTTCACCATATTTTAGGCCTAAGATGTTCCCGAGAAAGGTAAGTACTTCGTGAAATGCGGAAAAATGAATTCCCTAAAATGTAGTATAAATCATATTCTCTTTGATTTTATGAAATAATATTTTAATTTACAAAATATTATAAAGGAGTAAATGGGAGTCGCCACGTTGGAATGCGTAACGTCATCTAACGAGAATGTGTAAAAATTCCTTCTCTACATAGAGACCTACAAATGAAAATTTACAGCCTCTAGGGTCGTGGAAGGGATTTAGAGAGGGGCATGTAGGGTACAATCATAGCTCGCACCGTCGCTCTCCGGCCAACGTCACCTGACCCAATCAGGTTCGTAGCAGTGGTGGTTAAACCAGTCGTAGCCAGTGGGAGAACACGTTACGGGCAGGGTCATTGGCCTCTAAGAGCACACGCCAAATTATCCAACACACAGGCGCATGAAGTCGATAGTTTCGGCAATGATATCTTTACTTAATAGCTCGGCAGACCTGTGTCCTGTCGGATGTAGTGAGCTGGAGAGAGTTTACAAGCGATGGTTGCATTGTGGATGAGAAGGATGCCTGTTTTTTTAATGTTAAGGATCTCATTCAGGGTATTGTAAAGGTTTCGTGAATGTAAGCAGAACTATGAGCCCCTAGCTATAGGATACCGGGCAACACGAGTTCAAGGTCGTGCAAGGGGGCTACTAAAACCCTGGTACAATGTAAACTAACAGAGAAATTGTTTTACTAATTTCCCTTAAGTAATCCCAGTAGTAAGAGCGTGGCACGATTAGGACAGTGGGTAAGTAGAAACATGTTGTACGTGGTTCTAATACGGACGCAGACTTCCTTGGTACAACCTGAAGAATGGGGTCAACACGCAGAGCACCGTTATGGACCTGCCTGCTTGACTAACCTGCTCGCTGCACATGGTTTCTACAACGCAATAACGCACGCACAACAAAAAGCACAGATTTTTCGGATAATTGTCACGCTTTCATTACACGTTTACCTTCTCTCTCTATCGTCTTCCCATTATGTTGTCGTTGGTTAGAATTTCTCTTATTTCTCTACTCGATTTGCAGAACTGGTGTTTCATCATTAAGGATTTTATATCGTAAATACAGTATGCGCCAAAATAAACAGTTGTCAGATTTTATTTTATTTTATTTACATAGTTTTCTCTGCAGTAACTACACGGTTTTTCAACATGACAGCAAAAACTAACCTCAAATGAAATACGTCAACAAGAAAACGCGGCAACAATCAGCTGATCGAGAAGGCAACTACAGCTGATGCAGTTTCAGTAGGCCTACTGTTTATTTTGGCGTCTGATCGTAATTGAAGGGAAAATGAGGCTCACTACACACATTTTAGGATGGAAAAGAAATTAGAAACTTTCAACAAATGTTAGCTAAAGTTCATGAAAGACTTATTCTCAGATCAGCTGATTTTCACATCTTCCAACATATGATTTCATAAAACAGGCATTTTCCCGTACATCTAAAGCTAAAGGATATGTTCATTTCATTATTATCTTCGAATTTGTCTATGGCTTACTCGATACCTGCGCTGATTTTACGTAAGGGCACTTTAGGATTTGGACACAAATTTTATAATCCAACCTACTCAACATTGCGCCTTCAAATAACTGAATGTCAATATCTCTACAAGAACTACTAGACATTTCTATTGTAAAATTGTTTGTGTTGGAAACATGATTAAAATTTTTTTTACTATAAATTATCATATTTTAATAAAAAAATTAAAGAGTTATAATATATAAACTGTATTGTAAATCGTAGAATAAAACCTTTCTAATAAATAAATAAAAATTAACTTAATTGTAGTAAAAGGGTTGTAAATTTTGCATCCCTTAAGTGGGTCTCCAGCACTTGGGATACCTCCCCTAAACTAAAATCCGAAGAAACGTTCGATTAATATTTTAAAATGGCGGATGCATTTAAATACACGCTAGTGAGTTATTTATTTAGTGTACAATATTATACTAAAATTTATTTATCAATCATTATAATTTAATCATAAAATTTAAAATTATAACCAATTTAAATATTTTATAGTATAATAATAATAAAATAGGATTTATGATTGGAATATATAGTTCTATCCCTTCCCAAAATATAAAATGGTTATATTAAGATGAAATATCACAACATTCAACATAATTTGAATATGTTATAGAAATGGCACTTGTAGGGAGATCATGTCAGCGTAGCAACTGCCGCGCATGCGCTGTGTATCTTGAGTGACGAAGTTACACTTTTGTTGTTATCATTACAACAGCTGATATTATAAAGTTAATCTTGATTTGATGAAATCGAATCTGATTCGTGGAGAGGATATCAAATAATCGCCTTCCTGCAGAAGATATATAATAAAGGACACGTCTTCGAAAATAACTTCTTTAAGTTATTTTTATGCAATAGTCTGTATAAACATACAAACTAGGAGTTGTGCAATGATTGTACAAAAAAAGAGAGATAACGAATAAAATAAAAATGCGGCGTCACTGACTTTTGATGACGTCTATGTTAGAAAATAATTGGGATTTATTACAGGAAAGCAGAAAATAAAGCAAACATTAATGCGACAGTACCTTACTGGTAGCTGCGAACTTGAAAATATTAATTTCACGTAATTTTAAATAAAATAAAGACAAACATGAAAAGAAGAAACGGAATAACCTGGTGACGATAAAATGCTCTGTAATATTTTAATAGATAAATATTATTCATTGGATGCATGTTCCGATGCACAATAAATAGAAGTTCGAGATCTAATGTACTACAATGAAGGCGTAGAACTGTAAACCATCCTGTTGTACATTTTGTGTGGATTTGGTTTACTCGAGTGGCAGAGTAAAGAATGTATCGGTGATGGAGTTAGGAGCGACCGAGCGCGAGAGGTACAGACCGAGGTTACTCAGGGCCAAGGGAAGTAGGACAGCGCGAAGTAGGTTCTGAGTGAATGGAAGAGCCTCAATGAAGCAGCCTCAGCAACGCCTAGCCCCTACTCCGCCGCCGCGGACTCTTCTACACACTGTTTACTTACTTCATAATTTTTTATTTCTTACTGTGGGAACAAATTTAAGCCATTAAATACAATATTAAAAAAGCAGTTGAATATTTTTAATCACGTTTGGTACTAAATTAGAATTCTACCCCGAAAGTGGTTTCATCAGAACAAATTACGCAAAACCACAATAGTAAATAACAATGTGCCCAGGGTTTCCAAAAATATTACATCGAAAACGTTTGCTCTTAGTTAATCAAAAATGGTTTGGTACGCAATCATTCCCCGAAAAATGGCAAAATAATTCTGTACATTTCTTTGTCAACATAATTTAGTACTGATTTCAAAACAATTTCCAACTAAATTATAATGGCGTCGAAATAACGTTATATATGTTTGTTTATAGGAATTATTTAGTGCACTACACTCGCAATGCAGCGAGAAATGTTCCAACAGTAGATATAGAGACAGGTATTTCCTGCTTTTAAAATTTCAAAACCATGTAAACTGGCGACGTAAAAAAGCCGCCTCGAATACAAACAACACCCGCAAAGAAAAAGGAACATAATATAAAAACAATTAATGTACACAAAAAATTTTCAAATTAAATTCTTACTTAGGCCTTGAGTATTTTATTAACAACTGAAAATTTGAACTATATATACGTATATATATATATATATATATATATATCAGTCAGTTAGTCAGTGAGAAAAGAGGGGGTTTGGAGGCCCCCGAGGTTTTGCAGCGTCTGTTACGCGACACTAACTGCGGGTAGGAATTTTTGAACAGGGCTTTTGGTTAAGGGGTAAATCTGAGGAGAGGTTTCTTCCGTTTCATTTGGTGGGACGGAATATATATATATATATATATATATATATATATATATATATATATATATATAGAGAGAGAGAGAGAGAGAGAGAGAGAGAGAGAGAGAGAGAGAGAGAGAAAGAGAGGGAGAGTGAACTAATAAAAGGAAGTGAATAAGCAGATATTCTATTTAAAGTAATGCCGCACTGCATACAACCATAAAAATTTGGTGTTGTAGGTATAGCCTACATTTAACCCAGTTTTTACCCGGAAGACCAAATAATACACAACGAAATCTTCATCTTGGTAAAGGATTTATTATTTTGTACTGAGTAAGAGCAAAATATTTATTGAAATAAGTAGCACTTATGGCACTAAATGACGTTGGACTCACACCATTACTCGAACGGTTCCAGTGACTTCCAGTCCCTTTGAGCCGGTGGCACAGTAGTACCATTCAAACATTTTGCATGGTATCTATGGATCAACTAACTATTGAGTCCTGATAGGATATGTAACAGAAATTGACGGTTTCAACGCTAAATGCATGCTTGGGTTATCGAATCGAGCATGGGCCTCCACCATAGGTACTGACTGCCTTAGTTAACCCCAAGGCGCTACGTGCCTACGTGTGTCCACCTGTGCCGTGCTGGGTGTAAGTAAACTTTACCCGTAGTCTCTCTTCGCCGCGGTTGGGAGGAGGTCCTAACTCAAGCTAGCTCTACCTACCCAAGGCGCTATGGAGTGCCTATGTGAGTCCACCTGTGCCGTGCTGGGTGTAAGTAAACTTTACCCGTAGTCTCTCTTCGCCGCGGTTGGGAGGAGGTCCTAACTCAGGCTAGCTCTAGCTACCCAAGGCGCTATGGAGTGCCTATGTGTGTCCACCTGTGCCGTGCTGGGTGTAAGTAAACTTTACCCGTAGTCTCTCTTCGCCGCGGTTGGGAGGAGGTCCTAACTCAAGCTAGCTCTACCTACCCAAGGCGCTATGGAGTGCCTATGTGAGTCCACCTGTGCCGTGCTGGGTGTAGGTAAACTTTACCCGTAGTCTCTCTTCGCCGCGGTTGGGAGGTGGTCCTAACTCAGGCTAGCTCTACCTACTCAAGGCGCTATGGAGTGCCTATGTGTGTCCACCTGTGCCGTGCTGGGTGTAAGTAAACTTTACCCGTAGTCTCTCTTCGCCGCGGTTGGGAGGTGGTCCTAACTCAGGCTAGCTCTACCTACTCAAGGCGCTATGGAGTGCCTATGTGTGTCCACCTGTGCCGTGCTGGGTGTAAGTAAACTTTACCCGTAGTCTCTCTTCGCCGCGGTTGGGAGGAGGTCCTAACTCAGGCTAGCTCTACCTACCCAAGGCGCTATGGAGTGCCTACGTGTGTCCACCTGTGCCGTGCTGGGTGTAAGTAAACTTTACCCGTAGTCTCTCTTCGCCGCGGTTGGGAGGAGGTCCTAACTCAAGCTAGCTCTAGCTACCCAAGGCGCTATGGAGTGCCTACGTGTGTCCACCTGTGCCGTGCTGGGTGTAAGTAAACTTTACCCGTAGTCTCTCTTCGCCGCGGTTGGGAGGAGGTCCTAACTCAGGCTAGCTCTACCTACCCAAGGCGCTATGGAGTGCCTATGTGTGTCCACCTGTGCCGTGCTGGGTGTAAGTAAACTTTACCCATAGTCTCTCTTTGCCGCGGTTGGGAGGAGGTCCTAACTCAGGCTAGCTCTACCTACCCAAGGCGCTATGGAGTGCCTATGTGTGTCCACCTGTGCCGTGCTGGGTGTAAGTAAACTTTACCCGTAGTCTCTCTTCGCCGCGGTTGGGAGGAGGTCCTAACTCAGGCTAGCTCTACCTACCCAAGGCGCTATGGAGTGCCTACGTGTGTCCACCTGTGCCGTGCTGGGTGTAAGTAAACTTTACCCGTAGTCTCTCTTCGCCGCGGTTGGGAGGAGGTCCTAACTCAGGCTAGCTCTACCTACCCAAGGCGCTATGGAGTGCCTACGTGTGTCCACCTGTGCCGTGCTGGGTGTAAGTAAACTTTACCCGTAGTCTCTCTTCGCCGCGGTTGGGAGGAGGTCCTAACTCAGGCTAGCTCTACCTACCCAAGGCGCTATGGAGTGCCTACGTGTGTCCACCTGTGCCGTGCTGGGTGTAAGTAAACTTTACCCGTAGTCTCTCTTCGCCGCGGTTGGGAGGAGGTCCTAACTCAGGCTAGCTCTACCTACCCAAGGCGCTATGGAGTGCCTATGTGTGTCCACCTGTGCCGTGCTGGGTGTAAGTAAACTTTACCCATAGTCTCTCTTTGCCGCGGTTGGGAGGAGGTCCTAACTCAGGCTAGCTCTACCTACCCAAGGCGCTATGGAGTGCCTACGTGTGTCCACCTGTGCCGTGCTGGGTGTAAGTAAACTTTACCCGTAGTCTCTCTTCGCCGCGGTAGGGAGGAGGTCCTAACTCAGGCTAGCTCTACCTACCCAAGGCGCTATGGAGTGCCTATGTGTGTCCACCTGTGCCGTGCTGGGTGTAAGTAAACTTTACCCGTAGTCTCTCTTCGCCGCGGTTGGGAGGAGGTCCTAACTCAGGCTAGCTCTACCTACCCAAGGCGCTATGGAGTGCCTATGTGTGTCCACCTGTGCCGTGCTGGGTGTAAGTAAACTTTACCCGTAGTCTCTCTTCGCCGCGGTTGGGAGGAGGTCCTAACTCAGGCTAGCTCTACCTACCCAAGGCGCTATGGAGTGCCTATGTGTGTCCACCTGTGCCGTGCTGGGTGTAAGTAAACTTTACCCGTAGTCTCTCTTCGCCGCGGTTGGGAGGAGGTCCTAACTCAGGCTAGCTCTACCTACCCAAGGCGCTATGGAGTGCCTATGTGTGTCCACCTGTGCCGTGCTGGGTGTAAGTAAACTTTACCCGTAGTCTCTCTTCGCCGCGGTTGGGAGGAGGTCCTAACTCAAGCTAGCTCTACCTACCCAAGGCGCTATGGAGTGCCTACGTGTGTCCACCTGTGCCGTGCTGGGTGTAAGTAAACTTTACCCGTAGTCTCTCTTCGCCGCGGTTGGGAGGAGGTCCTAACTCAGGCTAGCTCTACCTACCCAAGGCGCTATGGAGTGCCTACGTGTGTCCACCTGTGCCGTGCTGGGTGTAAGTAAACTTTACCCGTAGTCTCTCTTCGCCGCGGTTGGGAGAAGGTCCTAACTCAAGCTAGCTCTACCTACCCAAGGCGCTATGGAGTGCCTACGTGTGTCCACCTGTGCCGTGCTGGGTGTAAGTAAACTTTACCCGTAGTCTCTCTTCGCCGCGGTTGGGAGAAGGTCCTAACTCAAGCTAGCTCTACCTACCCAAGGCGCTATGGAGTGCCTACGTGTGTCCACCTGTGCCGTGCTGGGTGTAAGTAAACTTTACCCGTAGTCTCTCTTCGCCGCGGTTGGGAGAAGGTCCTAACTCAAGCTAGCTCTACCTACCCAAGGCGCTATGGAGTGCCTACGTGTGTCCACCTGTGCCGTGCTGGGTGTAAGTAAACTTTACCCGTAGTCTCTCTTCGCCGCGGTTGGGAGAAGGTCCTAACTCAAGCTAGCTCTACCTACCCAAGGCGCTATGGAGTGCCTATGTGTGTCCACCTGTGCCGTGCTGGGTGTAAGTAAACTTTACCCGTAGTCCCTCTTCGCCGCGGTTGGGAGGAGGTCCTAACTCAGGCTAGCTCTACCTACCCAAGGCGCTATGGAGTGCCTATGTGTGTCCACCTGTGCCGTGCTGGGTGTAAGTAAACTTTACCCGTAGTCTCTCTTCGCCGCGGTTGGGAGAAGGTCCTAACTCAAGCTAGCTCTACCTACCCAAGGCGCTATGGAGTGCCTATGTGTGTCCACCTGTGCCGTGCTGGGTGTAAGTAAACTTTACCCGTAGTCTCTCTTCGCCGCGGTTGGGAGGAGGTCCTAACTCAGGCTAGCTCTACCTACCCAAGGCGCTATGGAGTGCCTATGTGTGTCCACCTGTGCCGTGCTGGGTGTAAGTAAACTTTACCCGTAGTCTCTCTTCGCCGCGGTTGGGAGGAGGTCCTAACTCAGGCTAGCTCTACCTACCCAAGGCGCTATGGAGTGCCTATGTGTGTCCACCTGTGCCGTGCTGGGTGTAAGTAAACTTTACCCGTAGTCTCTCTTCGCCGCGGTTGGGAGGAGGTCCTAACTCAGGCTAGCTCTACCTACCCAAGGCGCTATGGAGTGCCTATGTGTGTCCACCTGTGCCGTGCTGGGTGTAAGTAAACTTTACCCGTAGTCTCTCTTTGCCGCGGTTGGGAGGAGGTCCTAACTCAGGCTAGCTCTACCTACCCAAGGCGCTATGGAGTGCCTATGTGTGTCCACCTGTGCCGTGCTGGGTGTAAGTAAACTTTACCCGTAGTCTCTCTTCGCCGCGGTTGGGAGGAGGTCCTAACTCAGGCTAGCTCTAGCTACCCAAGCCGCTATGGAGTGCCTATGTGTGTCCACCTGTGCCGTGCTGGGTGTAGGTAAACTTTACCCGTAGTCTCTCTTCGCCGCGGTTGGGAGGAGGTCCTAACTCAGGCTAGCTCTAGCTACCCAAGCCGCTATGGAGTGCCTACGTGTGTCCACCTGTGCCGTGCTGGGTGTAAGTAAACTTTACCCGTAGTCTCTCTTCGCCGCGGTTGGGAGGAGGTCCTAACTCAGGCTAGCTCTAGCTACCCAAGCCGCTATGGAGTGCCTACGTGTGTCCACCTGTGCCGTGCTGGGTGTAAGTAAACTTTACCCGTAGTCTCTCTTCGCCGCGGTTGGGAGGAGGTCCTAACTCAGGCTAGCTCTAGCTACCCAAGCCGCTATGGAGTGCCTATGTGTGTCCACCTGTGCCGTGCTGGGTGTAGGTAAACTTTACCCGTAGTCTCTCTTCGCCGCGGTTGGGAGGAGGTCCTAACTCAGGCTAGCTCTAGCTACCCAAGCCGCTATGGAGTGCCTACGTGTGTCCACCTGTGCCGTGCTGGGTGTAAGTAAACTTTACCCGTAGTCTCTCTTCGCCGCGGTTGGGAGGAAGTCCTAACTCAGGCTAGCTCTAGCTACCCAAGCCGCTATGGAGTGCCTATGTGTGTCCACCTGTGCCGTGCTGGGTGTAGGTAAACTTTACCCGTAGTCTCTCTTCGCCGCGGTTGGGAGAAGGTCCTAACTCAAGCTAGCTCTACCTACCCAAGGCGCTATGGAGTGCCTATGTGTGTCCACCTGTGCCGTGCTGGGTGTAAGTAAACTTTACCCGTAGTCTCTCTTCGCCGCGGTTGGGAGAAGGTCCTAACTCAGGCTAGCCCTACCTACCCAAGGCGCTATGGAGTGCCTACGTGTGTCCACCTGTGCCGTGCTGGGTGTAAGTAAACTTTACCCGTAGTCTCTCTTCGCCGCGGTTGGGAGGAGGTCCTAAGTCAGGCTAGCTCTACCTACCCAAGGCGCTATGGAGTGCCTACGTGTGTCCACCTGTGCCGTGCTGGGTGTAAGTAAACTTTACCCGTAGTCTCTCTTCGCCGCGGTTGGGAGGTGGTCCTAACCCAGGCTAGCTCTAGCTACCCAAGGCGCTATGGAGTGCCTACGTGTGTCCACCTGTGCCGTGCTGGGTGTAAGTAAACTTTACCCGTAGTCTCTCTTCGCCGCGGTTGGGAGGAGGTCCTAACTCAGGCTAGCTCTAGCTACCCAAGGCGCTATGGCGTGCCTATGTGTGTCCACCTGTGCCGTGCTGGGTGTAAGTAAACTTTACCCGTAGTCTCTCTTCGCCGCGGTTGGGAGAAGGTCCTAACTCAAGCTAGCTCTACCTACCCAAGGCGCTATGGAGTGCCTATGTGTGTCCACCTGTGCCGTGCTGGGTGTAAGTAAACTTTACCCGTAGTCTCTCTTCGCCGCGGTTGGGAGGAGGTCCTAACTCAGGCTAGCTCTACCTACCCAAGGCGCTATGGCGTGCCTATGTGTGTCCACCTGTGCCGTGCTGGGTGTAAGTAAACTTTACCCGTAGTCTCTCTTCGCCGCGGTAGGGAGGAGGTCCTAACTCAAGCTAGCTCTAGCTACCCAAGGCGCTATGGAGTGCCTACGTGTGTCCACCTGTGCCGTGCTGGGTGTAAGTAAACTTTACCCGTAGTCTCTCTTCGCCGCGGTTGGGAGGTGGTCCTAACTCAGGCTAGCTCTACCTACTCAAGGCGCTATGGAGTGCCTATGTGAGTCCACCTGTGCCGTGCTGGGTGTAGGTAAACTTTACCCATAGTCTCTCTTCGCCGCGGTTGGGAGGAGGTCCTAACTCAAGCTAGCTCTACCTACTCAAGGCGCTATGGAGTGCCTATGTGAGTCCACCTGTGCCGTGCTGGGTGTAGGTAAACTTTACCCATAGTCTCTCTTCGCCGCGGTTGGGAGGAGGTCCTAACTCAGGCTAGCTCTACCTACGCAAGGCGCTATGGAGTGCCTACGTGTGTCCACCTGTGCCGTGCTGGGTGTAAGTAAACTTTACCCGTAGTCTCTCTTCGCCGCGGTTGGGAGGAGGTCCTAACTCAAGCTAGCTCTAGCTTCCCAAGATGCTCTTCGCCCGCTCTCAACTCTTCTACAAGCACACCGGCCTATTGTCCCTAGTTCTCGGAATTACTACCTTCCTTTAGTCCATGGTCCCATAGATAACCTTCCTCTTACTGGTAGGTTAAGCTTTGTGACTCCAGTAGAGAGAACGTTCCCTCCAGGTACGCGAAACCGTACACCTAAGATCATGCCCTCCCTATACCCTCTACTAGGGAGGTTAATGGAGCTAGTACCCCTGTATGCCGATAGTACTCATACAGGACAAAACAAATGAAATAAACGACAAGGTAGCATAAGTTAGTCACTCTAGTTGTAAACACTTTAAACGTCTGTTACAGATGAGGAACCAGCAGTTGGTAGGCTGGACGTTCTTGGTGATAATAGGCACTAGCACGATAATACCAATCTCATGCTACCCGAGTGCCGCCGTCTCCGAGTCGGAGTGGACTCCCCCGGAGGCCCGCAAGTTTGCGGAGAAGCCCAACTCCAGCAAGAAGGTGCCGCCGGCCACAATGGAAGACAGGAACGACATAGACGACTTGAATACAAACCAGATTCAGGTGAGGCAACCAATAAATTTAGCTTTATTCGTACGGGATTGGTCTATTCACATCACTGTTATGGTTGTATTTGAAACAACATTAAGTAAAATAAAAGTGCGGATAGTAACAGAGCTAAAGTAACGCAAGCATGGGTCTAACATTATTCAAAAGCTTAAAAAAATTGATATTAAAAAATTATTTTTCGTAAAAGGAAGTTATTTTTGAGTTTTAAAACATCTCACGTTCTTCAACAGTGTGTCATTTAAGAAGTTCATAGTTGAAAAATGTCCAGTCTTTTAAATTGTCGGAGAAATAAGTAACATGATACAATTTTTACTGACAAAAATCATTACATTCTAACGTTAGGTTCAAAATTTTATTTACCTCCTCCAAGTTTTCCCGAAATTATTTTACTTTAATCGCATACATCTTTTTACTTCTCAGTTCTTAGATGTAAACACTGCTTGTCTACAAAGTAATTAATGATCGTGTTTCTTGCTATCGCAGCGTTGCAATCACAAGTTCGCTCAAGCGCAATAGGCTAATAACGTCTAGACGCCATTTTTTCAGCGCTGATTGTAATTGTTGGGTTCATTGAAAATCCCGCCGTATGCGAGATTACGTCTATACATCTTTTTCTCAGCATGAGGAGAGTTCAATGATGGGTGTAAAAATGTGCTCAGTAGCCATTGTTGTGATCCGTCTTCTCCTACACACTGGAAATGTGAGACGTTACAATATTATGTCTGGGGACAATTTTACCCCCTTTCTACAAATCGGACCTTGCTTTTATGGACTACTTTATTTTTTAGTAACTGAAATCTGAGCAAGAGGTTCAATGATGATGACAAAACCAAAGACCATATTTACGCTAGTTGGATTCATATGCGGGAAAGGTTAATGTCGAGGGATACAAAATCTTGAGCTACGTTATGACAAGCACTTGAAAATGGTTGTTCAGAAAAAAACCCCTTAAAGAGTTTAGATTCTTTCTCCTTATACATAAATTATTTTCTTTCGTCAGTATAAACCAACATACTTTCGGAGGCTGGATTATAAGAGATTGCTTTACGTAATATTTAAACAAAAGACTTTAACGCCAATTTATTGTAAGATGCAAGGTTTCCTCCATCAGGTGACTGGCATTCCTCACATTGTTGTTTTTGTAACGATTTCATCAGAAATAAACTTTTATTGTTATTTTGCAGCAAGATGCGGGAGGTTTCTCCTGGAGCAATATGATCGGGATGGTGATGCAGTTGCTGTTCAACCCTTCAGGACAAGTAGGACCCAACAAGTCCGACAGTATAGAAACTGATCAGGTATACAAAAAAAATTATTATTTAAATCACTCAAGAATGTTTTCCTATCATCATTGAAGCTTACAAACCTAACGGTTTTGTTTAGTTTTGGTTTCGCCTTAAGTGGTACATTATTAACTACCACAAAATAAAAAAATTAAATTTGCCGACTAGGGTTTTGTCTAGCACGGATTCAGCGTTACAGTGCATTCACAGACCAAACCTAACACAAAAAGGAAAAAGTTATATTATTTCCTTTTTGTAGCTTTAAACCCCAAATTTGTTGCGTGTCTGTTTACTAGCGGCCTCACACATTTTTACTACTGTTTGTCTCCTCATTGCTTGGTTACATTTCAAAGTGAACACTAAAACACTTTATTATTAGAGGTGAAGGTGATATTATGGCCCCAACATATCTGGTCATACTGTGCAGGATTATTGAAAACACTATATTAAAGTTACATGATGTAATCATCTTGAATTCAATGATTAAACTATAATTAAAAGATACTTAACTAAGTGAATACGTAATGGCTTGCTTGCTGACGCGTTTCGAAACAATCGTTCCTTTTACGAAGCTAACGCTCTACTCTCGTATCATCTTTTTTCACTTATCACTTGGTTAAGTGATTTTTAATTTTAATACTATATTAACGTTCTTTGTTTGCCACTAAATGATGATAGTTAATGGTTGTAGCTTGTGTTTTACTTCCGAAAACTTGGAAAGGTGCCTTTAATGACGGTTACAATTCGATACCATTTACTCTGATAGGTTATTTAATCTGATAGAGGAGGTTTTAAACTTTGATTTAATGTAGGTGATAATTCGATACCATTTACTCTGATAGGTTATTTAATCTGATAGAGGAGGTTTTAAACTTTGATTTAATGTAGGTGATAATTCGATACCATTTACTCTGATAGGTTACTTAATCTGATAGAGGAGGTTTTAAACTTTGGTTTAATGTAGGTGATAATTCGATACCATTTACTCTGATAGGTTATTTAATCTGATAGAGGAGGTTTTAATCTTTGGTTTAATGTAGGTGATAATTCGATACCATTTACTCTGATAGGTTATTTAATCTGATAGAGGAGGTTTTAAACTTTGATTTAATGTAGGTGATAATTCGATACCATTTACTCTGATAGGTTATTTAATCTGATAGAGGAGGTTTTAAACTTTGGTTTAATGTAGGTGATAATTCGATACCATTTACTCTGATAGGTTATTTAATCTGATAGAGGAGGTTTTAATCTTTGGTTTAATGTAGGTGATAATTCGATACCATTTACTCTGATAGGTTATTTAATCTGATAGAGGAGGTTTTAATCTTTGGTTTAATGTAGGTGATAATTCGATACCATTTACTCTGATAGGTTATTTAATCTGATAGAGGAGGTTTTAAACTTTGATTTAATGCAGGTGATAATTCGATACCATTTACTCTGATAGGTTATTTAATCTGATAGAGGAGGTTTTAAACTTTGATTTAATGTAGGTGATAATTCGATACCATTTACTCTGATAGGTTATTTAATCTGATAGAGGAGGTTTTAATCTTTGGTTTAATGTAGGTGATAATTCGATACCATTTACTCTGATAGGTTATTTAATCTGATAGAGGAGGTTTTAAACTTTGATTTAATGTAGGTGATAATTCGATACCATTTACTCTGATAGGTTATTTAATCTGATAGAGGAGGTTTTAATCTTTGGTTTAATGTAGGTGATAATTCGATACCATTTACTCTGATAGGTTATTTAATCTGATAGAGGAGGTTTTAATCTTTGGTTTAATGTAGGTGATAATTCGATACCATTTACTCTGATAGGTTATTTAATCTGATAGAGGAGGTTTTAAACTTTGATTTAATGCAGGTGATAATTCGATACCATTTACTCTGATAGGTTATTTAATCTGATAGAGGAGGTTTTAAACTTTGATTTAATGCAGGTGATAATTCGATACCATTTACTCTGATAGGTTATTTAATCTGATAGAGGAGGTTTTAAACTTTGGTTTAATGTAGGTGATAATTCGATACCATTTACTCTGATAGGTTATTTAATCTGATAGAGGAGGTTTTAATCTTTGGTTTAATGTAGGTGATAATTCGATACCATTTACTCTGATAGGTTATTTAATCTGATAGAGGAGGTTTTAATCTTTGGTTTAATGTAGGTGATAATTCGATACCATTTACTCTGATAGGTTATTTAATCTGATAGAGGAGGTTTTAAACTTTGATTTAATGCAGGTGATAATTCGATACCATTTACTCTGATAGGTTATTTAATCTGATAGAGGAGGTTTTAAACTTTGATTTAATGTAGGTGATAATTCGATACCATTTACTCTGATAGGTTATTTAATCTGATAGAGGAGGTTTTAAACTTTGATTTAATGTAGGTGATAATTCGATACCATTTACTCTGATAGGTTATTTAATCTGATAGAGGAGGTTTTAAACTTTGATTTAATGTAGGTGATAATTCGATACCATTTACTCTGATAGGTTATTTAATCTGATAGAGGAGGTTTTAAACTTTGATTTAATGTAGGTGATAATTAATTTAGACAATAACAAACGTAGGTTAAGGTTTGAGGAAATTCAATATGGCGTTGTTGCTAATATGAGCCCCTTTGTGTGGAGCAGCAAATTTCAAGGTGCTGACATTACAAACACTACCACTTTGTGGTCATACATTTATTGTTTCAGATCCCACGAAATATTCTAGGCTCAAGACCTAAAGCTAAAAGAAACAATGCAATACTGATGCCGTATTCATGGCAATAAAGACGATTAGGAATAAAAAAATGGGTTTGAAAAAGGCTTTCTGTCCTAAGACCGACTCTGCAAAGGCTTGCTCGAGTCGACGCCCCTCGACTGGGAAGGAAAGGGAGGGAGGGAGCTGGTTGAGTGCCTGCTTCTGATGGAGCGAATGTTTTGGTCTTGCCAGGCAAGATGCTCGCAGAATAGCGTTACAACTTTGGGAAATAAATGGAATAAAAACTCCATCCACAAGATAGTGGTATTGTGTGGTTTGGCCACTTTATGAGGAGTCACTAGGATGTTTTATCTGTCTTAAAACCTTCAAAAATTTCTTTTTTGGAGGACAAATGGATTTAACAAAGAGACAGTAATCAATTTCTTCGACATTTTAGAAGCTGAGTATAGTCTACGTAATTACCCAGCCGACAGAGTCTCTAATGTCGACGAGACGGGAAATTCGGTGGTTTAAAGGAAAATTCTTAGAGTAATTGGTTTACGGGGAACGAGAAAAGTGCGAGCTCTTAGGTCAACTGAAAGAGGCTCTCTTGTGACCGCCATCTGGTGCATGAGTTCGGGGGGGGGACACCTTCATTCCACCCATGGCAATTCTTCTGCGGAAGAATATGTCAGCTGTGGAGCTCCACCAGGAGAGACTTGTTTACTGACCGGCTACGTCACTTCATGGCTACGTCACTTTATGACTACGTCACTTCATGACTACGTCACTTCATGGCTACGTCCTTCATGGCAACGTCACTTTATGGTTACATCACTTCATGGCTACGTCACTTCATGGCTACGTCACTAACCCCACAACAGAAGATATAGTGCGTTTGATTCTTGTTGGTCACAATTCCCACACGACATATGTAGATATTGTGAATCTTGCTAGAGATAATTTCACATCAATCGTAAGTTCACACAGGTCACATAAGCTACAACCGTTAGACAAGTTATTCCTGGGGCCTCTAAAACACCACTACGGTGAACAAATACAACATATTCGACATGGCGAAAAACGTCTGGGACCCTATGATATTGCAGAGTATCTGGGACAAGCATACCTGACCTGCCAGAGAGGATCAAGTGCTGTCGGTGGGTTTCAAAAGACCGGATTATATCCATGCAATAGGAATGTATTTATTTATACAGATTTTTCACCACTATCTGAAGAAATGCTCAACATGTAAACCCTACTGGAAGCAAGGAAGAGAAAGCTTAAATATCATCAAATGGTACAAAATATCGGCAGATCTACTAAACTCTCAGAGGAAGATGTCGATGAAGCTGAAGAGACCAACCAACCCCTAAATGAGGACAACCCACCCGAGATCGGGATCCACCGACAGTCCACCACATCCACCCTATTAAGATCTAGCCGGTGCATTTAGGAAGCGACAAGGTTCCACACCCGCTGTACCTCAAAGGATATATGGCCTGAGCCCAAAAGCGTCTCTTATCATCCCATCGCCTACAAGAACGCTCTTTTAGAAGCTGCGAAAAAAAAAACTTAAACGACAGGATAAAACAGACATCTGCGTTTGTGATTTTTGCAAAACATTTGTTTTCTTACTTATAGGGTGTATACACTATTGAGCTTTTGTAATTATTTAAATACAATGTCCATATATAGATATTTGTATGACTAATCTCTTGAATCACTGTCTTCCATGAGGGACTCATTATACTAGCACAGAACATTTTTTCAACAAATCTACTTATTAGGATTTTTTATTTTTATTTTACTTGTCGTATGTTTAATCAATTCCATACTTTTTACACACATTCAAAAAATCTTATAGTTTAAGTTCAACATAAACAATTTAGTTAAAAACATTTTTTTAAAATAATTGTAGTAAAAACGTAAGTATAGACTCATATTACCACCTTCACCTCTATTTGGAAACAAGATTGTTCAGGAAAATATGCTAAGACCATTCCAATCTTGGAAATTCGCTTTAGATTTGAATCCATAAGTTCAGGATTCTAATGAACTGAACGAGATAGTAGTATTAAATAGGTATTTATTCACATTACCTTTATCATGTTTCAACACAAATGTAAAATAAATAGATTCTAGTGATTATAGCCTTGTGCAGTTCACTAGAGACTTTAATGCATAAGTTCAGGATTCTAATGAGCTGAACGAGATAGTAGTATTAAATAGGTATTTATTCACATTACCTTTATCATGTTTCAACACAAATGTAAAATAAATAGATTCTAGTGATTATAGCCTTTTGCAGTTCACTAGAGACTTTAATGCATAAGTTCAGGGTTCTAATGAGCTGAACGAGATAGTAGCATTAAATAGGTATTTATTCATATTACCTTTATCATGTTTCAACATAAATGTAAAATAAATAGATTCTAGTGATTATAGCCTTGTGCAGTTCACTAGAGACTTTAATGCATAGGTTCAGGGTTCTAATGAGCTGAACGAGATAGTAGTATTAAATAGGTATTTATTCATATTACCTTTATCATGTTTCAACATAAATGTAAAATAAATAGATTCTAGTGATTATAGCCTTGTGCAGTTCACTAGAGACTTTAATGCATAAGTTCAGGATTCTAATGAGCTGAACGAGATAGTAGTATTAAATAGGTATTTATTCACATTACCTTTATCATGTTTCAACACAAATGTAAAATAAATAGATTCTAGTGATTATAGCCTTTTGCAGTTCACTAGAGACTTTAATGCATAAGTTCAGGGTTCTAATGAGCTGAACGAGATAGTAGCATTAAATAGGTATTTATTCATATTACCTTTATCATGTTTCAACATAAATGTAAAATAAATAGATTCTAGTGATTATAGCCTTTTGCAGTTCACTAGAGACTTTAATGCATAAGTTCAGGATTCTAATGAGCTGAACGAGATAGTAGCATTAAATAGGTATTTATTCATATTACCTTTATCATGTTTCAACATAAATGTAAAATAAATAGATTCTAGTGATTATAGCCTTTTGCAGTTCACTAGAGACTTTAATGCATAAGTTCAGGATTCTAATGAGCTGAACGAGATAGTAGTATTAAATAGGTATTTATTCACATTACCTTTATCGTGTTTCAACACAAATGTAAAATAAATAGATTCTAGTGATTATAGCCTTTTGCAGTTCACTAGAGACTTTAATGCATAAGTTCAGGATTCTAATGAGCTGAACGAGATAGTAGTATTAAATAGGTATTTATTCACATTACCCTTATCGTGTTTCAACACAAATGTAAAATAAATAGATTCTAGTGATTATAGCCTTTTGCAGTTCACTAGAGACTTTAATGCATAAGTTCAGGGTTCTAATGAGCTGAACGAGATAGTAGTATTAAATAGGTATTTATTCACATTACCCTTATCATGTTTCAACACAAATGTAAAATAAATAGATTCTAGTGATTATAGCCTTGTGCAGTTCACTAGAGATTTTAATCCATAAGTTCAGGATTCTAATGAACTGAACGAGATAGTAGTATTAGATAGGTATTTATTCACTTTACCTTTATCGTGTTTCAACACAAATGTAAAATAAATAGATTCTAGTGATTATAGCCTTTTGCAGTTCACTAGAGACTTTAATGCATAAGTTCAGGATTCTAATGAGCTGAACGAGATAGTAGTATTAAATAGGTATTTATTCACATTACCTTTATCATGTTTCAACACAAATGTAAAATAAATAGATTCTAGTGATTATAGCCTTGTGCAGTTCACTAGAGACTTTAATGCACAAGTTCAGGATTCTAATGAGCTGAACGAGATAGTAGTATTAAATAGGTATTTATTCACATTACCTTTATCATGTTTCAACACAAATGTAAAATAAATAGATTCTAGTGATTATAGCCTTGTGCAGTTCACTAGAGACTTTAATGCATAAGTTCAGGTTTCTAATGAGCTGAACGAGATAGTAGTATTAAATAGGTATTTATTCACATTACCTTTATCATGTTTCAACACAAATGTAAAATAAATAGATTCTAGTGATTATAGCCTTGTGCAGTTCACTAGAGACTTTAATGCATAAGTTCAGGATTCTAATGAGCTGAACGAGATAGTAGTATTAAATAGGTATTTATTCACATTACCCTTATCGTGTTTCAACACAAATGTAAAATAAATAGATTCTAGTGATTATAGCCTTTTGCAGTTCACTAGAGACTTTAATGCATAAGTTCAGGGTTCTAATGAGCTGAACGAGATAGTAGTATTAAATAGGTATTTATTCACATTACCCTTATCATGTTTCAACACAAATGTAAAATAAATAGATTCTAGTGATTATAGCCTTGTGCAGTTCACTAGAGACTTTAATGCATAAGTTCAGGATTCTAATGAGCTGAACGAGATAGTAGTATTAAATAGGTATTTATTCACATTACCTTTATCATGTTTCAACACAAATGTAAAATAAATAGATTCTAGTGATTATAGCCTTGTGCAGTTCACTAGAGACTTTAATGCATAAGTTCAGGATTCTAATGAGCTGAACGAGATAGTAGTATTAAATAGGTATTTATTCACATTACCTTTATCGTGTTTCAACACAAATGTAAAATAAATAGATTCTAGTGATTACAGCCTTTTGCAGTTCACTAGAGACTTTAATGCATAAGTTCAGGATTCTAATGAGCTGAACGAGATAGTAGTATTAAATAGGTATTTATTCACATTACCTTTATCATGTTTCAACACAAATGTAAAATAAATAGATTCTAGTGATTATAGCCTTGTGCAGTTCACTAGAGACTTTAATGCATAAGTTCAGGATTCTAATGAGCTGAACGAGATAGTAGTATTAAATAGGTATTTATTCACATTACCTTTATCATGTTTCAACACAAATGTAAAATAAATAGATTCTAGTGATTATAGCCTTGTGCAGTTCACTAGAGACTTTAATGCATAAGTTCAGGATTCTAATGAGCTGAACGAGATAGTAGTATTAAATAGGTATTTATTCACATTACCTTTATCGTGTTTCAACACAAATGTAAAATAAATAGATTCTAGTGATTACAGCCTTTTGCAGTTCACTAGAGACTTTAATGCATAAGTTCAGGATTCTAATGAGCTGAACGAGATAGTAGTATTAAATAGGTATTTATTCACATTACCTTTATCATGTTTCAACACAAATGTAAAATAAATAGATTCTAGTGATTATAGCCTTGTGCAGTTCACTAGAGACTTTAATGCATAAGTTCAGGATTCTAATGAGCTGAACGAGATAGTAGTATTAAATAGGTATTTATTCACATTACCTTTATCATGTTTCAACACAAATGTAAAATAAATAGATTCTAGTGATTATAGCCTTGTGCAGTTCACTAGAGACTTTAATGCATAAGTTCAGGATTCTAATGAGCTGAACGAGATAGTAGTATTAAATAGGTATTTATTCACATTACCTTTATCGTGTTTCAACACAAATGTAAAATAAATAGATTCTAGTGATTACAGCCTTTTGCAGTTCACTAGAGACTTTAATGCATAAGTTCAGGATTCTAATGAGCTGAACGAGATAGTAGTATTAAATAGGTATTTATTCACATTACCTTTATCATGTTTCAACACAAATGTAAAATAAATAGATTCTAGTGATTATAGCCTTGTGCAGTTCACTAGAGACTTTAATGCATAAGTTCAGGATTCTAATGAGCTGAACGAGATAGTAGTATTAAATAGGTATTTATTCACATTACCTTTATCATGTTTCAACACAAATGTAAAATAAATAGATTCTAGTGATTATAGCCTTGTGCAGTTCACTAGAGACTTTAATGCATAAGTTCAGGATTCTAATGAGCTGAACGAGATAGTAGTATTAAATAGGTATTTATTCACATTACCTTTATCATGTTTCAACACAAATGTAAAATAAATAGATTCTAGTGATTATAGCCTTGTGCAGTTCACTAGAGACTTTAATGCATAAGTTCAGGATTCTAATGAGCTGAACGAGATAGTAGTATTAAATAGGTATTTATTCACATTACCTTTATCGTGTTTCAACACAAATGTAAAATAAATAGATTCTAGTGATTATAGCCTTGTGCAGTTCACTAGAGACTTTAATGCATAAGTTCAGGATTCTAATGAGCTGAACGAGATAGTAGTATTAAATAGGTATTTATTCACATTACCTTTATCATGTTTCAACACAAATGTAAAATAAATAGATTCTAGTGATTATAGCCTTGTGCAGTTCACTAGAGACTTTAATGCATAAGTTCAGGATTCTAATGAGCTGAACGAGATAGTAGTATTAAATAGGTATTTATTCACATTACCTTTATCGTGTTTCAACACAAATGTAAAATAAATAGATTCTAGTGATTACAGCCTTTTGCAGTTCACTAGAGACTTTAATGCATAAGTTCAGGATTCTAATGAGCTGAACGAGATAGTAGTATTAAATAGGTATTTATTCACATTACCTTTATCATGTTTCAACACAAATGTAAAATAAATAGATTCTAGTGATTATAGCCTTGTGCAGTTCACTAGAGACTTTAATGCATAAGTTCAGGATTCTAATGAGCTGAACGAGATAGTAGTATTAAATAGGTATTTATTCACATTACCTTTATCATGTTTCAACACAAATGTAAAATAAATAGATTCTAGTGATTATAGCCTTGTGCAGTTCACTAGAGACTTTAATGCATAAGTTCAGGATTCTAATGAGCTGAACGAGATAGTAGTATTAAATAGGTATTTATTCACATTACCTTTATCGTGTTTCAACACAAATGTAAAATAAATAGATTCTAGTGATTACAGCCTTTTGCAGTTCACTAGAGACTTTAATGCATAAGTTCAGGATTCTAATGAGCTGAACGAGATAGTAGTATTAAATAGGTATTTATTCACATTACCTTTATCGTGTTTCAACACAAATGTAAAATAAATAGATTCTAGTGATTATAGCCTTGTGCAGTTCACTAGAGACTTTAATGCATAAGTTCAGGATTCTAATGAGCTGAACGAGATAGTAGTATTAAATAGGTATTTATTCACATTACCTTTATCATGTTTCAACACAAATGTAAAATAAATAGATTCTAGTGATTATAGCCTTGTGCAGTTCACTAGAGACTTTAATGCATAAGTTCAGGATTCTAATGAGCTGAACGAGATAGTAGTATTAAATAGGTATTTATTCACATTACCTTTATCATGTTTCAACACAAATGTAAAATAAATAGATTCTAGTGATTATAGCCTTGTGCAGTTCACTAGAGACTTTAATGCATAAGTTCAGGATTCTAATGAGCTGAACGAGATAGTAGTATTAAATAGGTATTTATTCACATTACCTTTATCGTGTTTCAACACAAATGTAAAATAAATAGATTCTAGTGATTACAGCCTTTTGCAGTTCACTAGAGACTTTAATGCATAAGTTCAGGATTCTAATGAGCTGAACGAGATAGTAGTATTAAATAGGTATTTATTCACATTACCTTTATCATGTTTCAACACAAATGTAAAATAAATAGATTCTAGTGATTATAGCCTTGTGCAGTTCACTAGAGACTTTAATGCATAAGTTCAGGATTCTAATGAGCTGAACGAGATAGTAGTATTAAATAGGTATTTATTCACATTACCTTTATCATGTTTCAACACAAATGTAAAATAAATAGATTCTAGTGATTATAGCCTTGTGCAGTTCACTAGAGACTTTAATGCATAAGTTCAGGATTCTAATGAGCTGAACGAGATAGTAGTATTAAATAGGTATTTATTCACATTACCTTTATCGTGTTTCAACACAAATGTAAAATAAATAGATTCTAGTGATTACAGCCTTTTGCAGTTCACTAGAGACTTTAATGCATAAGTTCAGGATTCTAATGAGCTGAACGAGATAGTAGTATTAAATAGGTATTTATTCACATTACCTTTAACATGTTTCAACACAAATGTAAAATAAATAGATTCTAGTGATTATAGCCTTTTGCAGTTCACTAGAGACTTTAATCCATAAGTTCAGGATTCTAATGAACTGAACGAGATAGTAGTATTAAATAGGTATTTATTCACATTACCTTTATCATGTTTCAACACAAATGTAAAATAAATAGATTCTAGTGATTACAGCCTTTTGCAGTTCACTAGAGACTTTAATGCATAAGTTCAGGATTCTAATGAGCTGAACGAGATAGTAGTATTAAATAGGTATTTATTCACATTACCCTTATCGTGTTTCAACACAAATGTAAAATAAATAGATTCTAGTGATTATAGCCTTTTGCAGTTCACTAGAGACTTTAATCCATAAGTTCAGGATTCTAATGAACTGAACGAGATAGTAGTATTAAATAGGTATTTATTCACATTACCTTTAACATGTTTCAACACAAATGTAAAATAAATAGATTCTAGTGATTATAGCCTTTTGCAGTTCACTAGAGACTTTAATCCATAAGTTCAGGATTCTAATGAACTGAACGAGATAGTAGTATTAAATAGGTATTTATTCACATTACCTTTATCATGTTTCAACACAAATGTAAAATAAATAGATTCTAGTGATTATAGCCTTTTGCAGTTCACTAGAGACTTTAATCCATAAGTTCAGGATTCTAATGAACTGAACGAGATAGTAGTATTAAATAGGTATTTATTCACATTACCTTCATCATGTTTCAACACAAATGTAAAATAAATAGATTCTAGTGATTATAGCCTTTTGCAGTTCACTAGAGACTTTAATCCATAAGTTCAGGATTCTAATGAACTGAACGAGATAGTAGTATTAAATAGGTATTTATTCACATTACCTTTATCATGTTTCAACACAAATGTAAAATAAATAGATTCTAGTGATTATAGCCTTTTGCAGTTCACTAGAGACTTTAATGCCAGACAAATTCATAAGCTATACAGATTTGTTTCATTATAATTAAGTTTTAACTACCTAAATATTAACGAATGGCATTATTTATCCTAAAAAAATTGAAATGTAATAAAAGAGTAATTTATATCATTTGTTTAAATGTTTGAGTGTTTCAATGACTACTTGTTGTGGTATACAGTATAACCATGTCCTATAGGGCATCGCTCCTTCCCCGTGGGCGAACCTGCTGACCGTCGGCCTGAAGATCCTCACAGCATTGCTGGGAGGCGGCGGTGCTGCTCCTAGCGACGGCATCGATAAGGTAGACAACTCATCGCCTATGCAGGTTAGTCACTAACTTCTTGAGCATTATTGTAAATATATTTGCAACGGAGAAAGAAATTATATAACTGGATGAATATAATGATAATATTAGTATAGTCTATTATTCGTAAAAGCAATTGTTTAGAGTGTTTTTTGTATCATAACAAGTACTATTTACAATACAAAAGGTTGCGTAGTTGTTAATATTCGGTTAAAATTATATTATCTTCAAAACTTTAAAAGTGATTTCATAAATTATATAATCTTCCAAATTTTAAAAAGTTATTTAATAAAAATATATTGTCTTCAAAACTTTAAAAGTTAATTAATAATTTTTTGTGTATTGAAATAATTTATTTATATAATTAAACAACCAATTGAACTTTTGTACAAATTTATTTTCATTCCATAAGTTTGTTTTAGAAATAGAATAACGGTTTGTGCTAGTTAGATAGAAGACTGTAATTTTTTGATAAATAATTTTAAAGCAATTTTCTTAAAATGATTTATTTTCACAAGTTTATTATGAAACAGATGAGGTATTTTATAAAAATTGTCTTTTACTGAAAAAAATGTAAGTTTAATATATTTTAATAACATTTTAATATAGCTTATTATTATTAACTTGAAATCAGAAAATAATTGCCGTATGCAGGGTGACTAGGTCAATCTATACAAAATGGCGGCGAATGTCAAAATAAACCAAAGTTTAAGGCGCCACTAAACAATAAGTTACGGCAATAAACATAGCGTTAGACATTTATAAGGGCTCACGTCACAGTGGTAGTCATGTTGTCACTATCTATAACTTAAGGCAACCCAACTGACGGAGAGTTGTACTACTCATTCCACTTTATTGCTCATACTATCCAACCTAAACATATCGAATCCATCAAAATGCAGCTGTTTTCCATTCTCGGAGCCCCTATATTTAGGTCTATGCTGTGGTGTTTGTAGGTATAATTTCCCATACATAGACGTTTTTGGAACACATAAATTAGGTTTGACAATGAATTCGGGTTTTAAAACACGCGATTATTGTATCATTTCGGATTTAATATCAAACATTTTTAATTCCAAGTAAAAGAGGTGACAGTTCATAGTGGCTTATCACAACAAAATAACGTGGCGTTTTTGTACCGAGCTTTGAGTCCAGGGACGCATGCAATAGCCTGAAATAGCTTGCAATAGCCTGAAATAGCTTGCAATAGCCTGCAGTAGCTTGCAATAGCCTGCAGTAGCCGGCAATAGCCTGAAATAGCTTGCAATAGCCTGCAGTAGCTTGCAATAGCATGCAGTAGCCTGCAATAGCCTGAAATAGCTTGCAATAGCCTGCAGTAGCCTGCAATAGCATGCAATAGCCTGAAATAGCATGCAATAGCCTACAGTAGCATGCAATAGCCTGCAATAGCCTGAAATAGCTTGCAATAGCCTGCAGTAGCTTGCAATAGCCTGCAGTAGCCTGCAATAGCATGCAATAGCCTGCAATAGCCTGAAATAGCTTGCAATAGCCTGAAATAGCTTGCAATAGCCTGCAGTAGCTTGCAATAGCCTGCAATAGCCTGAAATAGCTTGCAATAGCCTGCAGTAGCTTGCAATAGCATGCAATAGCCTGAAATAGCTTGCAATAGCCTGCAGTAGCTTGCAATAGCCTGCAGTAGCCTGCAATAGCCTGAAATAGCTTGCAGTAGCCTACAATAGCATGCAATAGCCTGAAATAGCATGCAATAGCCTGCAGTAGCATGCAATAGCCTGCAATAGCCTGAAATAGCTTGCAATAGCCTGCAGTAGCTTGCAATAGCCTGCAATAGCCTGAAATAGCTTGCAATAGCCTGCAGTAGCTTGCAATAGCCTGCAATAGCCTGAAATAGCTTGCAATAGCCTGCAGTAGCTTGCAATAGCCTGCAATAGCCTGAAATAGCTTGCAATAGCCTGCAGTAGCTTGCAATAGCCTGCAATAGCCTGAAATAGCTTGCAATAGCCTGCAGTAGCATGCAATAGCCTGCAATAGCCTGAAATAGCTTGCAATAGCCTGCAGTAGCTTGCAATAGCATGCAATAGCCTGAAATAGCTTGCAATAGCCTGCAATAGCATGCAATAGCCTGAAATAGCCTGCAATAGCATGCAATAGCCTGCAATAGCCTGCAATAGCATGCAATAGCCTGCAATAGCTTTAATAGCCTGCAGTAGCCTGCAATAGCCTGCAATAGCCTGAAATAGCTTGCAATAGCCTGCAATAGCATGCAATAGCCTGAAATAGCCTGCAATAGTATGCAATAGCCTGCAATAGCCTGCAATAGCTTGCAATAGCCTGCAATAGCCTGCAATAGCTTGCAATAGCCTGAAATAGCCTGCAATAGCATGCAATAGCCTGAAATAGCTTGCAGTAAACTGCAATAGGGAAGCTTTTGCAAGTATTCTTAATGTTAACATAATACCACATCGTTTCATATCTTCATAACTCATGTATATACATTATTCGGCAAAAAAACAACAGTACTGAAAATGAAACAGCTGTAGTAGAATGGCCGACATAGGGTCATTCTTGGTCGTTTTATAGGAGACCTGAAGAGATTTTGTTGTGCCCGAAACCTGTCTTTTCGTTTACATTGGTTTCAGCAAGATGGCGCAACCAGCCACACTGCCCTAGACAACATCGCTTTCCTTCAAGAAACTTTTGGCAGCAACCTCATCTCCCTTAGCACAAACTTTCCTTCGCCAGACCACTCCCCCGATCTTACACCACCTCACACAATGTTGGAGGAGAGTATTCCCCGTGATGACCCACCAACCACCATCGTCCAACTACAGGAAAAAGTAACCACGTGTATAACGAGCGTGAAACAACCCCTATCCACTAAAATGATGCAAAACCTCCAAGAACAATGCGAGTGTCCCCTGAAATTGATCGGAGGGCATAAAGAACAGGTTTATACCCGAGTCTAACCGATTTAGCATATTTTTACTTGTATGCGTTTGTAAAACTATGTAAATAAAATAAAATCTTACAACTACTTCAGTACGTTTTGGCGCATGCGGTATTACTGAGTCAAATCACGTGATGTCAGCGTGACAGGGCAGAATCTAATCTCAGGAAGCCATTGGTAGCAGGCGAATCAGCCTTCTTAATGATTCGTTAAAGGTACAAATGGATCACTACCCTTCCCTAAAGAAGCCACTGGATATAAGTTTGTCTTTAGGAACAGCGTGGCATGTCCACCAAACTCCTACAGTACTTGAGTGCGCGCATGCGTGTGCTACAAAAAGTCCTCTAAATGGCGGCATTATTAATTCAAATCCAATTTTATTTTGAAGAAGTGACAAAGTAATAAATTACAAACAACTTAAGCCTGTAATGAATTTCTCGAATCTGTGGTTTATTTTGACATCGTCAGCTAAATGTCCTTGGAATATATAATGTAAGCTTAAAATGCATTCAGTTAAGTGCTGTGAAATGCTTATGATAGGTTAAGAGCCCGAAGCCAATGTACCATGCAACGTACACACATGGTTACCCAGCGTAGGCTGATGTAAATATTCTGTTTATCTGTACATAGCTTTCATTTAATGTTAATATAGTCGTAGCATTCAACATGAGGGCACACACACTGTAGACATTCTTAATAACGATACACTTGTACATATGCGCATGCACAGCCTCACTAAGGAAATCCTTTTTGCTTCTCACTGGACGTTACAATAAGCAAATTGATTTTTTGTTATATTATTTTGAGTCTGGTTGAAATTTACGATACGAGCAACAAAACACGGAAAGAATGGTGTAGTATACACTGTAATTCTCACAATAAAATATTCAAATTTATGAAACATTAAAAATAAATAAAACCTCTTGAGCTACAAAAACAATTTATTTATGTACTGATTTACATTTTGATTGAAAATCAATCATCTTCCTAAGAAATTACTACAAGAGTAATAACATTTGCTTTCTAAACGAAATGTGTAGCTATTCTCGCGTAAGCTGGAGTACGATCGATCGATAGAAAACAAAAAGCTACCTCTATACAAAAACATTGGTTTTTGTAGTGCGTGTTGCATCAAAGGCCACGCTAAGAAATTGCAGGCGTTGTGGTAGTTTAGAAAACTGATAATTTGTTAAAAACTTTATGTAAATGATCTGGTTAATACGACAAATCAAATAAAATGATATTCATAGCACACTTTCGGCCTTGTCAAATCTACATTATTGTAATATAAATACTATACCTCATATAATGTCTTTGGAACGGTCTTTCGCCTCCTCTACCCCTCACCTCGCTTATCAGGACATAAATAGAGAGGTTTATGAGATTTTATTTATTTATTATTAATTACACCACAGTTTTTTCAAGTTTAATCTTATCAAACATGTTTCAGCAACCCTATCGCCATCATCAATATACGCTGTATATTAGTCAGTGGCAAACATGGTGGCCAAAATATGTTTGATAGGATTAAACATTTGATAATTGAACCTGTGTTGTGTATACAATCATATTTCAATATCACAGGCTAATTTTAAATAAATTAAACCTCTTAACCTCTAATAAACCTTTTTATAAAATCCTTATGTGCAGTTCCATAGAAAAGCAATCATCTTCAGAGGAATTTATTATAAAAATATTTTTGACGAAGTACTTGAGGAGTATTTTTTAAAAATAAACTCTGACTAATTGCTTTGCTGTAGAAATGTGCATAAAGATGAAATAGAAAAGCTTTATTTGAGGTTAAGAGGTTTCATCTATGTAAATGATTATAAAGTGACAAGAGTTTCACGTAGTTAGCACAAACCAAGCTTGGACTGATTAGTTTCTCGTGGGCCTAGTTGCATGGTACATTGGCGCGGCACGTAGAGTTGTATGGTCTAGCGTACGTACACTTCTTTACTATACCTGTCGTAGAGTAGTTGGTAAAGGTTTATTTCTTGGTGCGCTGCTCAACCTTAGGGCGTTCTGGCAGCTGTACTAACCGCAGTCCTCGGCTCCAAAGACCCTGACCAGGTTGCCACCATGGCCAAGCAAGCCGGAGAGGTAAGTCGATGCTGCCTTCCTTACGAGCATGTCTAGATTAAGGAACCATTTAAGGGGCGTAAACATGTCCTGGACGAGCATTCGGAACCAAGAGCTTGGTCGCTAGGGCATAGAAAGAAACTCAAGCACCGGAGGTCGGTCGAACTACCCTAAATAATTGGTAGAAGTGCACAGATGGTTAATCCTCTTGATCAAGCGAGGGTATCTGCTCCAGTCTCGGCCATGATTTATTTAAAATGTAGTGATTTGACAACACTTAAACCAAATTTTTATTTATCAATGGATTTTCATGATATTTTTTAAAATTGACTTCTCTAAGACTCTACTATAATATACACTCACATAGAATTATGAGAAACATTCAACAAAAGAATTATGAGAAAAATGCTACTCACTAAAAAATATTTTTCCAAACTTTTGTTTCCATTTTATATTGCGTACATAAAATTAAAAATAAGTTCCTAAATTAAAGCATCTCGTAAACATAAAAATGAGTTTTTCCCAAATGTTCACTTAGTTATATCCACAAACAACTGAGATACAGGTTTACAACTAAAAAGTGCAGATTTAGTTCCACAGCACAACATTGCGGAATATCCATGATGATGTATACAAATAAAAGTAATTGATTAAGTCACTTGTAAATTTACAAAATAAACACGAATAATTCTATTTTAGCTTTAATCAAATGTTTTCATGTTATGTTATTGTCACAAAAAAAGGTTTTTTGTTAGATACACTAACACTTATATACACTAACACTTATATACACTAACACTTATATACACTAACACTTATATACACTAACACTTATATACACTAACACTTATATACACTAACACTTATATACACTAACACTTATATACACTAACACTTATATACACTAACACTTATATACACTAACACTTATATACACTAACACTTATATACACTAACACTTATATACACTAACACTTATATACACTAACACTTATATACACTAACACTTATATACACTAACACTTATATACACTAACACTTATATACACTAACACTTATATACACTAACACTTATATACACTAACACTTATATACACTAACACTTATATACACTAACACTTATATACACTAACACTTATATACACTAACACTTATATACACTAACACTTATATACACTAACACTTATATACACTAACACTTATATACACTAACATAAACCCTTACAAACAATAACAAACCTGTAAGCAATGTAAAGACTAAACTTCCAAACAAAAAGATCAACTTCACAACAAAATCGTGAGCAACAAACAGACCCCTCACTCACTACTCACAATGCTAGCTGATGGCGACACTTGGTGCCGAGCAGCTACACTCATCAAGTCTGAACTAAAACAGAGTTGCTAAATCAAACTAGAAGTGCCTTTAAGTACTATAAGTTTGTAAACGAGTTCATTACGAATGCTTTAATATATGCAAGAATTATTTTACATAAAAAAAACATTAGTTAAGGTCCGAAAATTCTGACGTTGGGATCAAAAGGGTTAAGTTAAGGGTAGTGTCCAACTGCGCAGCATACATATCGTATCGTATAGCAAAAATGTAAAGTAAAAGCTAAAACTTACAACATCTCAATGAACATAAAAATACTTGAAGAGATAAGCTGCCCTTACTTGCATACAAACCTTACCTTACTTACAAATTTAGGTAAAGTTAGGCTGGTTAAATGTTTTATACCTAATTACGAATACAAAGTTGTTATACTTGCAGACAATTTCCAAAGTAATTCTCAACGAAAGTGTAACGTATACAATTTATGACCAAACTTCTTCTTGTTATATGAAACAGCTTGTACTGTCGGCCAATAGTAAACTTAATAATAATGTGTTAAATAAAAATCCTTGCACACCTTACCATTAACACTCTTCCTCAGAGTTGCCTAAAAGACGGCTTGTAGGCCTACGCTAAAAGCTGCGATCAACCGTCCATATTGACCTAGGGTCGACCTGCGCATCTGGATCATACTTTAGGGCCCCAGAAATAATCCGCTTACCAATCTCTTGATCACTTGCGCAGTTCCACCCTGTGTAACACGATATGACTATGCACAAAACGAAAGGCCCCGCCATTGCCATCGCTTAGTTCCAGAGATTTGCTGATCCTCTTGCACCCGCATAAACAGATATTACGCTCAAGCTCCTCCTCCAACTATCTAGAAAGCGAACTTTCCATGTATAAATTATACGGGTCACACAGATGCGACCCAATCTGGAAATGGAAGAGAAAAGTTTGGTTGATGAGCAGCGTGTCCGCTAGATTTCGCTGGTGTGTTTGGAGACGCAAAGCGATACTGGGCATCTCCCACTTTTTGCCATACTACCAACATAGGGAAGAGCTTTTAACACACACGTTTCGTATTAAAAGTCAGAAGCGGTAGAAAATACATGGGACTGCTTTGAATATTTTACCTTCACGAAAACTTTAGGGAACACTGTATAATGACCGGATTTACCATTTAAACGCTGAAACAAAATATGAGCTATCTATTTAAATTTTTTAAAATATATTTACTCGTTTAAACGTTAAGTTTTGGTTACTAGAAACAGGAGCGTAAAACCAAACATTAATTATATACTTATAGAACAAAGGAAACATTTTTGAGTTGAAAAAAATCTCTTGGATTTTATTGTACATTAACTTGGTCGAAGCCTAAATGTTATTATTAAAACAACCAAGGGATAATGTACGTCACTCCGTGCCACTAGGCGTTCTAATCTATGTAAAACGTTTCCGACCTAACTTTGCCAATATGCTCCCAACAGATGATTAAGTGCTGTAACGAGGAAAATAACTTTATTTATAATAAAACAACCAAGGGATAATGTACGTCACTCCGTGCCACTAGGCGATCTAATCTATGTAAAACGTTTCCGACCTAACTTTGCCAATATGCTCCCAACAGATGATTAAGTGCTGTAACGAGGAAAATAACTTTATTTATAATAAAACAACCAAGGGATAATGTACGTCACTCCGTGCCACTAGGCGATCTAATCTATGTAAAACGTTTCCGACCTAACTTTGCCAATATGCTCCCAACAGATGATTAAGTGCTGTAACGAGGAAAATAACTTTATTTATAATAAAACAACCAAGGGATAATGTACGTCACTCTGTGCCACTAGGCGATCTAATCTATGTAAAACAACCAAGTGATAATGTACGTCACTCCGTGCCACTAGGCGATCTAATCTATGTAAAACGTTTCCGACCTAACTTTGCCAATATGCTCCCAACAGATGATTAAGTGCTGTAACGAGGAAAATAACTTTATTTATAATAAAACAACCAAGGGATAATGTACGTCACTCCGTGCCACTAGGCGATCTAATCTATGTAAAACGTTTCCGACCTAACTTTGCCAATATGCTCCCAACAGATGATTAAGTGCTGTAACGAGGAAAATAACTTTATTTATAATAAAACAACCAAGGGATAATGTACGTCACTCCGTGCCACTAGGCGATCTAATCTATGTAAAACGTTTCCGACCTAACTTTGCCAATATGCTCCCAACAGTTGATTAAGTGCTGTAACGAGGAAAATAACTTTATTTATAATAAAACAAAATAGACAATTTATTTATTATTTTTTATGTATCATGTTCTCCTTTACTTTTACACCAGTATCCACGGCCTGCTTATACATTGCTTCTCACACAGTGGATATTTTCATGCACGCTGTGTTCTCGAGGTCGCCTGCTAGCCCCAGACACCTCACCTCAGTTGTTTACACTCTCTCTCCAACCCACCAACTTCTTGTAGTCCAGGATTTAAAGAGGGTTGAGCATGTATTGAAAGCCTAACGAAATTTTATTTCAGATTTATTGTTCTAGGCACTTGGGTTATTGTAAAAACTCATGTGGTTGACATACCGGGGGGAGAGGGGGGAACATCATGGGGAACGCGCTGTACTGAAACCTTTGTATCTTTTATACTATAAAAGATAGAATAACCAAAAACATGTTTTTAAACTCACAAAAATAAGGGCTTCAATAATAGCCCTTACATCAAAATGGTTAACTTTAATACCTACTGAGTAAAAATGTTTTTCTTAAAACGTTAACTTTTACGTGAATTACCGTTTGGTTTTTTAGTGAATTTATATTGAAAAATTAACTCATTGCAGTAAACTTGAACAGGAGACTAAGATTAAAGTTGGTTTTAAGGTCTCTGGAATAAAAATAATATTTGTTCAACTTTATACACTCAAATAAATACTAATGTCACGATAATTTTCTTGTCCAAACCATCATACCTTAGGGCCTACCGCATTGGATCGAGATCGGACGTTTTGTTCCAAAGTTACCATGATTTAGACACGAAAATTATAGTGATATTAGTATAGACTATATTTGAGTGTATAAATTTGAACAAACGTTTTTTAAATTCCAGAACCTTAAAACCAACTTTCATCTTAGTCTCCGGGTTACGTTTTTTCTATGAATATTCACTAAAAATCCTCAGTAAAAGTAAAGTTTTAAGAATAATAATTTTTATTCAGTAGGTATTGTAGTTAGCCATTTTTACATTATTGAAGCCCTTATTTTTGTGAGTTTAAAAACATGTTTTTGGTTATTATATCTTTTATAGTATAAAATGTACAAAGGCTCTAGTACAGCGCGTACCCCACTATGTTCCCCCTCCCCCTTGTTATGTAAACCACGTGAGCAGCGACGACATACGTTTTTACCAGCATTTAAGTACCCAGTACAATAATATGAATTAAAATTGCGTTGGGATTTCAGTACATGCTCAACCCCCTTTACATCTTGCACTATTGTAGCTCCGGACTTGTTTACACTCTAAGTGACCCCCAACCCACTGACTTCATGCAACCCGGACTTCTATACACTGTATGTTATTCCAACCCATTGACTAGAAGCCGCCCCGGACTTGTTTACTCTTTATGTGAACCCAACCAACCGACATCTAGTCCTACGGACTTTTTAACATTCCTTGCGACTCCAACCCACCGACCTCATGCCACCACGGACTTCTTTAGATTCTATGTTACTTCAATCTACAGACTTCAAGCAGGCTTGGACTTGTTTACCTTCTTTATAAACCCAACCCACCGACATCTAAGCCCCCGGTCTTTTTAACTCTCTATGAGACCCCAACCCAACTGCATAAAGCGCCCCGGACTTGTTTTCACTCTATGTGACCCCAGCCTACCGACTTGAAGCCACCCCGGATTTTTTTACACTATATGTGACCCCAATTCACCTACTTGAAGCCGCTCTGGGCTTGTATACACTCTATGTGACCCCAACCCTCAAACTTTAAACCGCTCTGAACATGTTTACACTCTATGAGACTCCAACCTACCGACTTGAAGCCGCTCCGGGCTTATTTACACTCTATGTGACCCCAACCCACCGACTTTAAGCATCCCCGGAGTTTTTGACACTCTATGTGATCCCAACACACCGACTTGAATGAAGCCGCCTCGGAGTTTTTACACTCTATGTGACCCCAACTCACCTACTTGAAGCCGCTCCGGGCTTGTATACCCTCTATGTGACCCCAACCCTTAAACTTTAAACCGCTCTGAACATGTTTACACTTTATGTGACCCCAACCCACCGACTTGAAGCCACCCCGGACTTGTTTACGCTCTATGTTAATTACATGCATGAGTTAAATGTATTGTATAGATAAATAATTTTTACTAAGAAAATGAATACTTGAAATCTAGTGTTTTCTCGTTCCTTTGTGGTGTAAGGACTTACACTAAAGGAAGAAATGAGTCTCTAACAGTAAATTATTTATTTATAACTCGATTAATTGAAAATAAAATTTTTTAAGTTACTAAAAATAGAAAAATATATAACTAGCTAATTTACGACTGTAGAAAATAGCTACATTTAGATAAATTTTTGAACGCTTGCTGAAGTGTTTGACATTTATACCTGTAAATACCAGATATTTAACAAATCCAAAATATCGCCTTGAGTGGGCAGACGGATTTTTTAAAAATTTTTAAATAAATTTTTTGTTTGAAATTATTTTTACACTTCCGTAAAATTTAAATTAGTTATAGTTTTCATTTGCATTCTAAAAACGAAATATTCCAAACAAGCTAACTTTGGAAAGAGTTTGTTAATGCTAGAAATGCAAAACTAAATTTCCTCCTAAGAAATCTCAGCATTAATTTTAATTAATATCTTTTTATGTATGTAAAAAATATTTACTGAAATTAAAGATATTGAGAAGGATAAAAAAAATTTCAACTAGAATAAAATCGCAACCGACCTTTGTTTCCTAAAGTACCAAGTTATAGACAAGGGTAAAAGTTAACCTTTTTACCAAATGTTTCTTTCATAAAAGTTAATTCCTATTTCCAAAGTCGGAATTCTTTCTTTGCTCTATCAGACTGTCGTGCTCACTGAAAAAACCGATTCTTTTTGCAAATCGCATTTTCTCTGAAAATCTAAACTGGAGGGGAAGCCAAACTGAGACCATAGGAAGGAGGGCGTAAACCAATAAAACTACCTCATATTTCTCTGCACGCTTTTCATAAATATAAAATAATGTGTAAACAATCTCTTAACAACTCTTCATCAAAAGTTCTATTTTTGCTAAAAACAAAATCCTCACTTTTCCACAATCAGCACAGATAGGCTACATGTTGTGACTTCGGTTATGTTTGCAGTTCATCAACATCGTGGTGAACCTGTTGGACGCACTGAAGACATCGTTCAGTCACAGATCCTTGGCAGCCAGGTCTATTGGCAAGAAGGACTCAGTTTCGGAAGCCGCCGTTGCCAGCATCACCTTACTCAAGGTAAGTTAACAGTATTACTTACCACAGACCTTTAGACGTATACATATATAAAGAGTTTATTCCAATTAATGGGACTCTAACCACAGAAGAACGAAAAAATATATTTATTCAATTCTTTTTAATAGTTCACACTCTCCCGATATAAATCTTGTTCAAATTTTCAATCGTTCAAATACTCATTATTCATCCAATCAAGTTTAAACACTCATTATTCATCCAATCAAGTTTAAACACTCACTATTCATCCAATCAAGTTTAAACACTCACTATTCATCCAATCAAGTTTAAACACATTTAACAAAAATTGTAGTAGATGACAATTGATGTTACAATTTTTTCAAACTCGTCTTCTGGATTTTAAAAATTTAGTCATAGAGTTTGAATCCAACTTAGAGACATCAACTCTGAAAATTTGAACAAGATCTATATAAGGAGAGTGTGAACTAATAGAAGGAATTGAATAAAACTAAATTAAGGTTATATTAAATTAGATTAGGTCATTAAGAAATAACTTCTCCCTTATCATTTTATTTTATTCTAATAAATTATATTTATTCTATAAACAAGATAAATAAATAAAGGATGAATTTCTTTTTCTGATTTTATATACACACAATTAAATGACACTTTCATAAGCAAAAATGTTAATTTTAGTGTTCTTCATATATTGAAGCTTTTCGCTGATTTTCAGTATCAGCATTATCAAAATATTCTAAGTACCATATAGTTCTATGACTACATCTGGACTCAGTTTAGATAGATCTATAAGGTACTTAGATAATTTTGATAATGCTGATACTGCCAAAACAAAAGTAAAAAGTTTTGTTTATGAAAGTGTCATTTAATTGTATATATATATATATATATATATATATATATATATATATATATATATATGTGTGTATATATAATACGTTTAAAACTTGTTTAAAATATATATATATATATATATATATATATATATATATATATATATATATAAAAGTAGCAGTATATATAATGCATACAATGGCTACTTACAGGGCTTTGTGAGGACCATGAAGACATCAGACGACGTGTGTATGCAGAGATACATGTGCGAAGCCAGCAGTGAGTGTGCCCACGACATGAACGGCTCCAGCGCCATCTACTGCCAACTTGGAACGTAAGTTGTTAACAAGCAATAACCATATGGAGCGCCCCTAATATGCTATATATAAGTTTTATACTGGCAAACATGAGATGACGTCATGTAAATTAATAAAGGTTTAAATTTGGGGCAAATTCTATAAAGCATATTTCAGGTGGAAAATACATAAAACTTGAGGAAAAGTTTACACATAAGAAGGCAATTCCTTTAGCCTAAACCAACGCAACATCAAGTGCCTTAATGTCACAGCTCACAGATAAAAAAATAGACTGACAATTCGCCTTCCAATAATATTACTCAAAAATTCAAAACATGTATGCAACAACTACAAGCAAATCTGATATGTTTACATTAACATACGTATTCTCTTATAGTTTTTGTGCTTTAGGATCCTTTATTAGAATCTGTTTAAACGCGCATGACTGTTCTCCTATAGTTTGTGTAGGCGTACTACCAGATCCTTAGGCAGATTTGGTTAAATACACATGAATGATCACCTATAGTTTGTGTACTACTAGTTATTCAGGCAGATTTGGTTAAATACACATGAGTGATCTCCTATAGTTTGTGTACTACTAGTTCCATAGGCAGATTTATTTAAATACACATGAGTGATCTCCTATAGTTTGTGTACTACTAGTTCCTTAGGCAGATTTGGTTAAATACACATGAGTGATATCCTATAGTTTGTGTACTACTAGTTCCTTAGGCAGATTTGGTTAAATACACATGATGATCTCCTATAGTTTGTGTACTACTAGTTCCATACGCAGATTTGGTTAAATACACATGAGTGATCTCCTATAGTTTGTGTACTACTAGTTCCTTAGGCAGATTTGGTTAAATACACATGAGTGATCTCCTATAGTTTGTGTAGGCGTACTACTAGTTCCTTAGGCAGATTTGGTTAAATACACATGAGTGATCTCCTATAGTTTGTGTACTACTAGATCCTTAGGCAGATTTGGTTAAATACAAATGAGTGATCTCCTATAGTTTGTGTACTACTAGTTCCTTAGGCAGATTTGGTTAAATACACATGAGTGATCTCCTATAGTTTGTGTACTACTAGTTCCTTAGACAGATTTGGTTAAATACACATGAGTCTTCTCCTATAGTTTGTGTACTACTAGATCCTTAGGCAGATTTGGTTAAATACACATGAGTGATCTCCTATAGTTTGTGTACTACTAGATCCTTAGGCAGATTAGGTTAGTTACACATGGCTGATCTCCTATAGTTTGTGTACTACTAGATCCTTAGGAAGATTAGGTTAGTTACACATGGCTGATCTCCTATAGTTTGTGTACTACTAGATCCTTAGGCAGATTAGGTTAGTTACACATGGCTGATCTCCTATAGTTTGTGTACTACTAGATCCTTAGGCAGATTAGGTTAGTTACACATGGCTGATCTCCTATAGTTTGTGTACTACTAGATCCTTAGGCAGATTAGGTTAGTTACACATGGCTGATCTCCTATAGTTTGTGTACTACTAGATCCTTAGGCAGATTAGGTTAGTTACACATGGCTGATCTCCTATAGTTTGTTTACTACTAGATCCTTAGGCAGATTTGGTTATATTTTGTGCAGGTAACATGAGAGTTCTCCTATAGTTTGACCAGGTGACATTATAGTATTCTCACTGGTTTGTGCACCTTTAGATTCTTAGGCAGATTTGTCTAAATGCACATGCGTTTACTCCTATAGTTTGGGCAGGTAGCATGATTGTTTTCGTATAGTTTGGGCAGGTAGCATGAGTGTTCTCCTATAGTTTGTGCAGGTAGCATGATTGTTTTCGTATAGTTTGTGCAGGTAACATGATTGTTCTCCTATAGTTTGTGCAGCTGACATTAGTATTCTCCTGCAGTTTGTGCACCTTTAGATTCTTAGGCAGATTTGTCTAAATGCACATGCGTTTACTCCTATAGTTTGGGCAGGTAGCATGAGTGTTCTCCTATATTTTGTGAAGGTGTCATTAGTATTTTCCTGTAGTTTGTGCACCTTTAGATTCTTAGGCAGATTTGTCTAAATGCACATTCGTTTACTCCTATAGTTTGTGCAAGTAGCATGAGTGTTCTCCTATATTTTGTGCAGGTGTCATTAGTATTCTCCTGTAGTTTGTACACCTTTAGATTCTTAGGCAGATTTGTCTAAATGCACATGCGTTTACTCCTATAGTTTGTGCAGGTAGCATGAGTGTTCTCCTATATTTTGTGCAGGTGTCATTAGTATTCTATTGTAGTTTGTACACCTTTAGATTCTTAGGCAGATTTGTCTAAATGCACATGCGTTTACTCCTATAGTTTGTGCAGGTAGCATGAGTGTTCTCCTATATTTTGTGAAGGTGTCATTAGTATTCTCCTGCAGTTTGTGCACCTTTAGATTCTTAGGGAGATTTGTCTAAATGCACATGCGTTTACTCCTATAGTTTGTGCAGGTAGCATGAGTGTTCTCCTATATTTTGTGAAGGTGTCATTAGTATTCTCCTGCAGTTTGTGCACCTTTAGATTCTTAGGGAGATTTGTCTAAATGCACATGCGTTTACTCCTATAGTTTGTGCAGGTAGCATGAGTGTTCTCCTATATTTTGTGAAGGTGTCATTAGTATTCTCCTGCAGTTTGTGCACCTTTAGATTCTTAGGGAGATTTGTCTAAATGCACATGCGTTTACTCCTATAGTTTGGGCAGGTAGCATGAGTGTTCTCCTATATTTTGTGAAGGTGTCATTAGTATTTTCCTGTAGTTTGTGCACCTTTAGATTCTTAGGCAGATTTGTCTAAATGCACATTCGTTTACTCCTATAGTTTGTGCAGGTAGCATGAGTGTTCTCCTATATTTTGTGCAGGTGTCATTAGTATTCTCCTGTAGTTTGTACACCTTTAGATTCTTAGGCAGATTTGTCTAAATGCACATGCGTTTACTCCTATAGTTTGTGCAGGTAGCATGAGTGTTCTCCTATATTTTGTGCAGGTGTCATTAGTATTCTCCTGTAGTTTGTACACCTTTAGATTCTTAGGCAGATTTGTCTAAATGCACATGCGTTTACTCCTATAGTTTGTGCAGGTAGCATGAGTGTTCTCCTATATTTTGTGCAGGTGTCATTAGTATTCTCCTGCAGTTTGTGCACCTTTAGATTCTTAGGCAGATTTGTCTAAATGCACATGCGTTTACTCCTATAGTTTGTGCAGGTAGCATGAGTGTTCTCCTATATTTTGTGCAGGTGTCATTAGTATTCTCCTGTAGTTTGTACACCTTTAGATTCTTAGGCAGATTTGTCTAAATGCACATGCGTTTACTCCTATAGTTTGTGCAGGTAGCATGAGTGTTCTCCTATATTTTGTGCAGGTGTCATTAGTATTCTCCTGTAGTTTGTACACCTTTAGATTCTTAGGCAGATTTGTCTAAATGCACATGCGTTTACTCCTATAGTTTGTGCAGGTAGCATGAGTGTTCTCCTATATTTTGTGAAGGTGTCATTAGTATTCTCCTGCAGTTTGTGCACCTTTAGATTCTTAGGGAGATTTGTCTAAATGCACATTTGTTTACTCCTATAGTTTGGGCAGGTAGCATGAGTGTTCTCCTATATTTTGTGCAGATGTCATTAGTATTCTCCTGCAGTTTGTGCACCTTTAGATTCTTAGGGAGATTTGTCTAAATGCACGTGCGTTTACTCCTATAGTTTGTGCAGGTAGCATGAGTGTTCTCCTATATTTTGTGCAGGTGTCATTAGTATTCTCCTGTAGTTTGTACACCTTTAGATTCTTAGGCAGATTTGTCTAAATGCACATGCGTTTACTCCTATAGTTTGGGCAGGTAGCATGAGTGTTCTCCTATATTTTGTGAAGGTGTCATTAGTATTTTCCTGTAGTTTGTGCACCTTTAGATTCTTAGGCAGATTTGTCTAAATGCACATTCGTTTACTCCTATAGTTTGTGCAGGTAGCATGAGTGTTCTCCTATATTTTGTGCAGGTGTCATTAGTATTCTCCTGTAGTTTGTACACCTTTAGATTCTTAGGCAGATTTGTCTAAATGCACATGCGTTTACTCCTATAGTTTGTGCAGGTAGCATGAGTGTTCTCCTATATTTTGTGAAGGTGTCATTAGTATTCTCCTGCAGTTTGTGCACCTTTAGATTCTTAGGCAGATTTGTCTAAATGCACATGCGTTTACTCCTATAGTTTGTGCAGGTAGCATGAGTGTTCTCCTATATTTTGTGAAGGTGTCATTAGTATTCTCCTGCAGTTTGTGCACCTTTAGATTCTTAGGGAGATTTGTCTAAATGCACATGCGTTTACTCCTATAGTTTGTGCAGGTAGCATGAGTGTTCTCCTATATTTTGTGAAGGTGTCATTAGTATTCTCCTGCAGTTTGTGCACCTTTAGATTCTTAGGGAGATTTGTCTAAATGCACATGCGTTTACTCCTATAGTTTGGGCAGGTAGCATGAGTGTTCTCCTATATTTTGTGAAGGTGTCATTAGTATTTTCCTGTAGTTTGTACACCTTTAGATTCTTAGGCAGATTTGTCTAAATGCACATGCGTTTACTCCTATAGTTTGTGCAGGTAGCATGAGTGTTCTCCTATATTTTGTGCAGGTGTCATTAGTATTCTCCTGCAGTTTGTGCACCTTTAGATTCTTAGGCAGATTTGTCTAAATGCACATGCGTTTACTCCTATAGTTTGTGCAGGTAGCATGAGTGTTCTCCTATATTTTGTGCAGGTGTCATTAGTATTCTCCTGTAGTTTGTACACCTTTAGATTCTTAGGCAGATTTGTCTAAATGCACATGCGTTTACTCCTATAGTTTGTGCAGGTAGCATGAGTGTTCTCCTATATTTTGTGCAGGTGTCATTAGTATTCTCCTGTAGTTTGTACACCTTTAGATTCTTAGGCAGATTTGTCTAAATGCACATGCGTTTACTCCTATAGTTTGTGCAGGTAGCATGAGTGTTCTCCTATATTTTGTGAAGGTGTCATTAGTATTCTCCTGCAGTTTGTGCACCTTTAGATTCTTAGGGAGATTTGTCTAAATGCACTTTTGTTTACTCCTATAGTTTGGGCAGGTAGCATGAGTGTTCTCCTATATTTTGTGCAGGTGTCATTAGTATTCTCCTGCAGTTTGTGCACCTTTAGATTCTTAGGGAGATTTGTCTAAATGCACGTGCGTTTACTCCTATAGTTTGTGCAGGTAGCATGAGTGTTCTCCTATATTTTGTGCAGGTGTCATTAGTATTCTCCTGCAGTTTGTGCACCTTTAGATTCTTAGGCAGATTTGTCTAAATGCACATGCGTTTACTCCTATAGTTTGTGCAGGTAGCATGAGTGTTCTCCTATATTTTGTGCAGGTGTCATTAGTATTCTCCTGCAGTTTGTGCACCTTTAGATTCTTAGGGAGATTTGTCTAAATGCACGTGCGTTTACTCCTATAGTTTGTGCAGGTAGCATGAGTGTTCTCCTATATTTTGTGCAGGTGTCATTAGTATTCTCCTGTAGTTTGTACACCTTTAGATTCTTAGGCAGATTTGTCTAAATGCACATGCGTTTACTCCTATAGTTTGGGCAGGTAGCATGAGTGTTCTCCTATATTTTGTGCAGGTGTCATTTGTATTCTCCTGTAGTTTGTACACCTTTAGATTCTTAGGCAGATTTGTCTAAATGCACATGCGTTTACTCCTATAGTTTGTGCAGGTAGCATGAGTGTTCTCCTATATTTTGTGCAGGTGTCATTAGTATTCTCCTGTAGTTTGTACACCTTTAGATTCTTAGGCAGATTTGTCTAAATGCACATGCGTTTACTCCTATAGTTTGTGCAGGTAGCATGAGTGTTCTCCTATATTTTGTGCAGGTGTCATTAGTATTCTCCTGTAGTTTGTACACCTTTAGATTCTTAGGCAGATTTGTCTAAATGCACATGCGTTTACTCCTATAGTTTGTGCAGGTAGCATGAGTGTTCTCCTATATTTTGTGCAGGTGTCATTAGTATTCTCCTGTAGTTTGTACACCTTTAGATTCTTAGGCAGATTTGTCTAAATGCACATGCGTTTACTCCTATAGTTTGTGCAGGTAGCATGAGTGTTCTCCTATATTTTGTGCAGGTGTCATTAGTATTCTCCTGTAGTTTGTACACCTTTAGATTCTTAGGCAGATTTGTCTAAATGCACATGCGTTTACTCCTATAGTTTGTGCAGGTAGCATGAGTGTTCTCCTATATTTTGTGCAGGTGTCATTAGTATTCTCCTGTAGTTTGTACACCTTTAGATTCTTAGGCAGATTTGTCTAAATGCACATGCGTTTACTCCTATAGTTTGTGCAGGTAGCATGAGTGTTCTCCTATATTTTGTGCAGGTGTCATTAGTATTCTCCTGTAGTTTGTACACCTTTAGATTCTTAGGCAGATTTGTCTAAATGCACATGCGTTTACTCCTATAGTTTGTGCAGGTAGCATGAGTGTTCTCCTATATTTTGTGCAGGTGTCATTAGTATTCTCCTGTAGTTTGTACACCTTTAGATTCTTAGGCAGATTTGTCTAAATGCACATGCGTTTACTCCTATAGTTTGGGCAGGTAGCATGAGTGTTCTCCTATATTTTGTGCAGGTGTCATTTGTATTCTCCTGTAGTTTGTACACCTTTAGATTCTTAGGCAGATTTGTCTAAATGCACATGCGTTTACTCCTATAGTTTGTGCAGGTAGCATGAGTGTTCTCCTATATTTTGTGCAGGTGTCATTAGTATTCTCCTGTAGTTTGTACACCTTTAGATTCTTAGGCAGATTTGTCTAAATGCACATGCGTTTACTCCTATAGTTTGTGCAGGTAGCATGAGTGTTCTCCTATATTTTGTGCAGGTGTCATTAGTATTCTCCTGTAGTTTGTACACCTTTAGATTCTTAGGCAGATTTGTCTAAATGCACATGCGTTTACTCCTATAGTTTGTGCAGGTAGCATGAGTGTTCTCCTATATTTTGTGCAGGTGTCATTAGTATTCTCCTGTAGTTTGTACACCTTTAGATTCTTAGGCAGATTTGTCTAAATGCATATGCGTTTACTCCTATAGTTTGTGCAGGTAGCATGAGTGTTCTCCTATATTTTGTGCAGGTGTCATTAGTATTCTCCTGTAGTTTGTACACCTTTAGATTCTTAGGCAGATTTGTCTAAATGCACATGCGTTTACTCCTATAGTTTGTGCAGGTAGCATGAGTGTTCTCCTATATTTTGTGCAGGTGTCATTAGTATTCTCCTGTAGTTTGTACACCTTTAGATTCTTAGGCAGATTTGTCTAAATGCACATGCGTTTACTCCTATAGTTTGTGCAGGTAGCATGAGTGTTCTCCTATATTTTGTGCAGGTGTCATTAGTATTCTCCTGTAGTTTGTACACCTTTAGATTCTTAGGCAGATTTGTCTAAATGCACATGCGTTTACTCCTATAGTTTGTGCAGGTAGCATGAGTGTTCTCCTATATTTTGTGAAGGTGTCATTAGTATTCTCCTGCAGTTTGTGCACCTTTAGATTTTTAGGGAGATTTGTCTAAATGCACATTTGTTTACTCCTATAGTTTGGGCAGGTAGCATGAGTGTTCTCCTATATTTTGTGCAGGTGTCATTAGTATTCTCCTGCAGTTTGTGCACCTTTAGATTCTTAGGGAGATTTGTCTAAATGCACGTGCGTTTACTCCTATAGTTTGTGCAGGTAGCATGAGTGTTCTCCTATATTTTGTGCAGGTGTCATTAGTATTCTCCTGCAGTTTGTGCACCTTTAGATTCTTAGGCAGATTTGTCTAAATGCACATGCGTTTACTCCTATAGTTTGTGCAGGTAGCATGAGTGTTCTCCTATATTTTGTGCAGGTGTCATTAGTATTCTCCTGCAGTTTGTGCACCTTTAGATTCTTAGGGAGATTTGTCTAAATGCACGTGCGTTTACTCCTATAGTTTGTGCAGGTAGCATGAGTGTTCTCCTATATTTTGTGCAGGTGTCATTAGTATTCTCCTGTAGTTTGTACACCTTTAGATTCTTAGGCAGATTTGTCTAAATGCACATGCGTTTACTCCTATAGTTTGGGCAGGTAGCATGAGTGTTCTCCTATATTTTGTGCAGGTGTCATTTGTATTCTCCTGTAGTTTGTACACCTTTAGATTCTTAGGCAGATTTGTCTAAATGCACATGCGTTTACTCCTATAGTTTGGGCAGGTAGCATGAGTGTTCTCCTATATTTTGTGCAGGTGTCATTAGTATTCTCCTGTAGTTTGTACACCTTTAGATTCTTAGGCAGATTTGTCTAAATGCACATGCGTTTACTCCTATAGTTTGGGCAGGTAGCATGAGTGTTCTCCTATATTTTGTGCAGGTGTCATTTGTATTCTCCTGTAGTTTGTACACCTTTAGATTCTTAGGCAGATTTGTCTAAATGCACATGCGTTTACTCCTATAGTTTGGGCAGGTAGCATGAGTGTTCTCCTATATTTTGAGCAGGTGTCATTAGTATTCTCCTGTAGTTTGTGCACCTATAGATTCTTAGGCAAATTTGTTTAATTGCACTTGATAGTTCTCCTATATTGTGTGCAGGTAACAAGATTGTTCTCCTATTGTTTGAGCACTACTAGATCCTTTAGTCAGATTGTTTAAATGCAAATGCACATGAGTGTTCTTTTAAAGTTTGTGCACTATTAGATCCTTTAATCAGATTTCATTAAATGCACTTGAGTGTTCTCTAATACTTCGTGCACTAATAGATCTCTGTGCAGATTTTATTAATGTACAATGGTATTGTCCTTTCGTTTTTGTGCTAGGAGATCCTTTAGTCAGATGTGCAGAAATGTACTTGCGTGATCCCCTATAGCTGCCCCAATACCAGGTACTCCAGATGTATTTGAGCCCCAACACTAATCCCAATGTATATGTTTGTGTGTGCCTATAGGTACGCTACTAGTTTCCTGCTGCAGAGGACCAGTGAGTCGCCGTTTGACTCTTTCTACGAAGCCGGAAGACGGGGACGCAGCGGAGAAGACTGCCATAAACAGTACCCCGGCTGCAACGAAGTCTAGTGCCTCCGTCATCCTCCGATCTCCCTTCATTCTTTCGCCACCAAATAATTTAGATTATTTATTATATTTATTTAAACTGAAATACGTGTCTTATTCATTACTTCGACTTTGGATTCAACTGTCCTTATTTATTTATGTGGTTGAACAAACCACCTGAGTGTATGGTATCGTTTGTATGTCAAAGTTAATCGTTTTCATTACCACTGTCATCATCCTCATTGTCATTATCAATAAGTGCGGACAAGGAAAAGAAATGTGTTTACCGTTTATACGTCCCAACACTATAGGCCTTCTTATAGCTTGACATTTACATTGCGAGTTACTGCTAAAGGTACCAACCGTTCGGTAAAGCGTATTAATCCGTCAAACTACACACACACTGCAAATATTTGCGGCGGAGTTTGGTTTAAGCATTAGCTAAACAACAGCCACGTCCTTAAACATATCGTGTTTACCCCTTCAGTTTGAAACAGCTGATAGCATTTAATACCAAACAATACTGTCACGTGACAGGACGAACGTAAACATAGTGATACGCCTTATATTATCGAATGACTGAAAGAATCCATTTTAAACTAAACATAAAGGTCACTATTCTTACTAAAGGGTCGCGAAAGGTCGCAAATACAAGAAAGGCGAAGAGGCCTACATAAAGTTCACTGTATTTTATCACAAATAGTTCATTTCAGTATTACAGTAATGTGTGAAATTTAGAGCATATTGTAAGAAACTCATTTTATTACATAAAATGAATATGGCGAAGCTGTCTACCTTACACTCTTTACTGCAACAGTATTTTGATAAGTCTAAAGCTCTGGTAACTCCCGCTCACTCTGTTAGTGATACATCTGTTTACATTGAGTACTTTCACAGTGAAAGTGTAGTTCCTTGTCTGTCGTATTTATTTATTCTTTGCGGGTGAATGTGCGTGTGTATGCGCGGCGTTGAGGCTATACAATTTATTATGACTATGTTATCTCTAAAACGTCTCCGCAGTGACGTAAGTAACTGGATGAATGTAAAAGAATAAAAACTTGTCTTATTTACTATTGGTGTTTTATTTACTTGCCTCTTGATTGTCGGCTGTGCTCATGGCCGCTCTTGTAGTTAACAATCCAACTCTGGATCTTGCAAGACCTCCATAATCCTATTCTAAAGCAAAATATTACTTTTCAGTTCTACGTGACCTTTAGATCACAATGACCTTGCCATTACAATCCTTATACCAACAGAGTCCCTCTGTATAACTCTCATTGAGTAGATTGTGTTTAAACGAAAAATAACATCTATGATATTGCCAGCAGGAAGATAAAAGATGGAAAACAGGCGGAAACAACTATACTTGAGGGAGACGTTCGATAAAACCTCCAGAGGCTCAAGATAAGACGACTTGACTCAAGGCCAGGGCTCATAAATCCAACTAATGCATGACCTGAGACTGTATGTGAGATTCGATTAGTCGAACAGAGGAAAATGTTTGAGTTTGCCTTATCTCGTGACGGTCCTGGAAACGAGGTAGACCCGTGGGATGGCAGAGAATGTCTACATGTTGTGAAACCTCCATAACGCCCGATTTTAAGAAGGGAGCCGCAAGATACCTATTGGTAGAACATAGATGATAGAGCGTAAAAATTCTCTTTGCCCAGTTTGAGTGGTATAACAATGGTTGTGATTTGTTAAGTTGTAACTTAATGATGATGCCATCTTAGTACTGAAATGTTCATAAAAGTTTTGTTAGTATTGTTTTTGTTTTTTTTTTAGCTAAAGTTTTTTCTGTTTGTAGATGAACTACTCTAAATGTATATAGCGAGGCTATTCTCAGATAGTCTTTCTTCGAGTGTTTTGTGTCACACAACCCCTGTTCGGCCCTTAAGATCTTCAGAAACACCAGCGGGTAAACAATTACGCCAAATAGGGTGCAGCCAAAACCTCCTTCTCCCACACATGAATATTTTAAAAGCTCACAAACAATGTTTGACGTTACCGCATGGTTTATCCCGAGTAGCGGTTTCGTCTATAAGAGCTATGTATGCCTCGGAGCAAGTAAATTATCTGATTACAAGCTGCCTAAAGCCAACAAGCGAGAAGACAATTACTGTACTGTACCGTGTTGACGTGACTAAGTGGAGGCACTCTTCCACACAGAGGACAGACAGGGTTCACTTTATTCCTGTAGAGACGCTCCAGCACTAAGGTAAGACGAAATGCGGCGCATATTGCTTGCACGTATCTATTAGCACCTACAGCTTACCTATGTCAGTATTAAAAGGCCTTACTCGCGTCAGCGAATGCTGTCACCACACGTAGTGCACACGAATACAGGTGGTTTCATTTAACGGATACTTTCAGAGATTGTGGAGATTGAACGAAATCTTTTTGAAGCAGTACGAATATTTGAGTAGCTACCATTTATATGTCGTTTACATTTGTTGTCGTTGTGAGGTGAACTTTGCAGGTTTGTGTCAACTAATAACTTAATTATGTGTAGATGTGTCTAAGTATTGTATGGCTCTATCAGAACCACCTTAGCTTTTGGTCAAAATAAACAAAAGATAACTTTAAAAGTGTAGTCTTATTTGGCTTCTTTTTCAATCTGATAAACAACACACACACACACACACACACATATATATATATATATATATATATATATATATATACAGAAAAAAATAATTTTAAATACAAGAATAGTTTTAAATTATATATATATATATTTACACCTTTACTTCAAGCTGTTCCACAGGATGTTTGACCCTGAGGGAATCACATTAATAGACAGATAGGCCTTGTGTTTCACTAGTTACCTTTGAATACTTGTGTTTTACAACAACAGTTTTACTTTAATCTTTAGTTTAAAGTTGTAGCAGTTACATATAGTTATGAATAATTAACATAATGTCTAGGTCTAATTTGCCAGTAGTAATCAAAACTATTATATTTATTCTTTCAACAAAATAAATCCTTATAGAATTGTCCTTATTTATCTTAAGGGGTTTATAGGTTACTGGACTTGGTTTGATAAATTTTATGTTTTAATTTCTTATTATTATTGCTGAAAGTAATTAATGAAAAGTTAATAAATTCTTATATTTTTACTTAAAGAGATCCCTCTGAATTTATTACAAATTAATACTTATGAATTTTGTAGCCCATTACTTTCCGTGAAACTTAATTAATCAATTTTAAATTAGTTTATGACTATCCGAACATTAATTTATTTTATAAATTTGTAAAACCTTATCGAGACAGAATCTTTTTGATCGCTCTGTGGTGATCTTCATCAGTGTCTTCTGCTTGGAGATGTTGGGTCAAGCGGTGACGGTTTTACGATAGTGAGGTTTTCGATAGTATCAAAGAGTATGTGTGATTTGTATTGGGTTTGTCCGTTTAATATGTTTGTATTTTGTGTGTTTGTAAATTTCATATTGTTCTAGTGTGTTGAGATGTGGTCCTTTTATGTTGATGTGTAAGATTTCTAGGTTATGGTAAATGTCTGTGTGTTTGTGTCCTGTTTCTTTTAGGTGACTGGAGAATGCTGAGTCGGGGTTCTGTTTGTGTTCCTCGACTCTTTGTTGGAAGCTGCGACCTTTTTGTTCAATGTAGAATTTGTTGCAGTTTGTACAGTTTAAGTTGTATAGTCCTGGTGTTTCTAGTTTTTCTTTGTTGTTGGTGTCGTGTTGTATTTTATTTTGTAGTTTGTTATTAGTTTTGTATGCTATTTCGTATTTTGTGTTTGTTCTGTTTATGTATGATACGTACAAAACAATCAAACCATCTATTAACTTGAACACCGACACATACACCAACACACTCATATCCAAAACCCTCAACATCCTAGAAACCCAATTAATATAGAGCAACATAGCAAAGATTCACGTTACCGAAATCCTAAACATCCTCCAAGCCACCACCAAACAAAGCTATTTCACCCTCAACTCAAACCTCTATTTCCAACCAGATGGCCTACCCATGGGAAGTCCTATCAACAGCATCCTAAGCGAAATTTTCTTACAACACAAAGAAAACACCAAGACACTCACAAACAAATCACACGCACACAAAATCATTTACTGGCACAGATACATCAATGATATCATAACACTATACAGAGGCAACACCCAACAATGTGAAAAACTCCTCACCTACACTAATAAAATACAACCAAAACTCCAGTTCACCAGAGATTGAAACCAACCTATCTCTAAACTTCCTCAACCTAACCATAACAAAAAGCTACACACAAAAACACAGCTGCAACATTTACAGGAAACACATAACGACAGACACACCTATCCACAACACCTCAAACCACTCTATCCAACACAAACACGCTGCCTTTAGATCCATGCCCCTCAGACTTAAGTAGTATCAATGACCACAGAAAAAATAAACAAAGAACGAGACCATTAAATATTTAGCATACAAAAATGGATATAACACCACAATAATGGACAAACACCACAATATACAAAAAAAACACTAAAATTAACACTACAGAGAGGGAAAACAAATACATCACAATACCATACATAAACAGAACATCAAATAAAATATCCCACAAATTTCAAAAAACATAATACAAAATACCATACAAACTACAAAATAAAATACAATATGGCACCAACAACAAAGATAAACTAAAAGCACCAGGCGTAGGCCTCTACAAATTAAACTGTACAAACTGCAACAACTTCTACATTGAGCAAAAAGGTCGCAGCTTCCTACAAAAAGTTGAGGAACACACAAAATCACCCAAACAGAACCCCAACTCAGCATTCGCCAATCACCTAAAAGAAACAGAACACAAATACACACATATTTACCATAACCTAGAAATCTTACACATCAACAAAAAAGGACCACATCTCAACGCACTACAGCAATATTAAATTTACAAATACACAAAAACACATAAAATACAAACATATTAAACGGCAAACCCAATACAAATTACACATACTCTTTGATACTATCGAAAATCTACCTTTAAAACCATCACCGCTTAATCTAACAACAACTCCATGCGGAAAATGTAGACACTGTTGAAGATCGCCGCAGAGCGATCAAAAACTTTCTGTCCCAGCAAGGTTCTACAAATGTTCAGATAGAGATAAACAAATGTAAAAGTGTTTAATTAATACATTTGTGACTCGTGTTTATTTCGTTGGTTTGTTTCACTTCACTTGACTAATAAGAGAGTATTTCCCCTCACTTATTTTCCCCTTCTTATATTCACTCCAAATGCTTCTTTACCGTAACTGAACATTATTTCCGTAATACCTTCCTCGTTTAATATCACTTACTACTTTTATTTAGCGACTTTATTTTGTTATTTTAATTTAGAACTTGTTACCAAAATTAAAATGTTTCTCCCTATAATCCTGGATTTGACTAACTTCTCTCCTATTTCCCTTGGATAGTTTCCATACTGGTTTCATTCCATCTTCAAATTTGACTGGCTACTTTATACCGCTAATTTTTCTTCCGCCCTATCACGTTTCCTCCGCTTTTTCTTTGGCTTGTTGGATCACAAACTAAATCTTACTGGTTGCTTTGGTTTGAAAATCAACCAGATCATACGGGGTGGTTTTGTTAGATCATAAACTAGAACCTGGTTAATGATAATATTCTTCGAATATTGGTCATTTTGTTGTTTCATATACTAGATCATCCTGGTTTATTTGGTAGGATCATTAACTAGAACCTACTGGTTAGTTTTGTTTGGATCATAAACTAATACCTACTGATTGATTTTGATAGATCATAAAGCTGTACTTACTGGTTGGTTTTAAACCAGAATTTACTGGTCGGTTTTATATAATCATAAAGTAATACCTTCTAAATGGTTTTGTTGGATCATATACTAAACCTTACTGGTTCGTTTTGTTAGATCATAAGCCAGAACATAGTGGTATATTTTCTTAGATTATAACCCAGAACCTACTGGTTCGTGTAGTTGGATCAAAAACATGAATATACTGGTTAGCCATAATGTATCACAAACCAGAAAATACAAGTTGGTTTTTGAATTATAACCGAGATCATACTGGTTTATTTTGTTGGATCATAAACTAATTCCTAGTGATTTTTTCTGATAGATCATAAAGCTGTATCTACTGGTTGGTAGATCATAATGGTTGGTTTTGTTAGATAAAAAAATCCAGGAATTTACTAGTTGGTTTTGTTGGATCATAAGCCAGAATGTACTCTTCGGTTTTATTTGATCATAAGCCAGAACCTGGGTAGTGATCATATACCTGGAAATATTATACTTTTTTGGACCATATACCAAATCATACTGGTTTAGTTTGTTGGGTCATTAACCAGAACATACTCTTTGTTTTATTAGACCATAAACCACAATATACGGGATCTTTTTATTAGACCATAAACCACAATATACTGGATCTTTTTATTAGACCATAAACCACAATATACTGGATCTTTTTATTACACCATAAACCACAATATACTGGATCTTTTTATTAGACCATAAACTAGAACCTGGGTAATGATACTTCGAATATAGGTTTGATTTGTTGGTTTATAGACGAAATCATGCTGCTTTTTTTTGTTGGATCATTAACTAGAACATAGTGGTCTATTATCTTAGATTATAACTAAGATCCTACTGGTTCGTGTAGTTTGATCAAAAAGTAGAGCATACGGTTGGTAAATGATAATATAGGTTATTTTGTTGGTTCGTATACCAGATCATCCTGCTTTCTTTGTTGCTTCATTAATCATAAAATACTGGTTAGTTTTGTTGGATCATACACTAATACCTACTGATTGGTTCTGATAGATCATAAAGCTGTACCTACTGGTTGGTTTTCTCTGATCGTAAACCAGATCATACTGGTTGGTTTTGATAGATAAAAAAATCCAAAATTTACTGGTTGGTTTTGTTGGATCATAAGCCAGAACATACTGGTTGATTTTGTTTTGTCACAAACTAAAACCTACTGCTACGTTTTGTAATAACCATTAACCAGGAAGTACTAGTTAGTGTTGTTGGATCATAAACTAATACCTACTGATTGGTTTTGATAGATCATAAAGCTGCACCTACTGGTTGGTGTTATCTGATCGTAAACCAGATCATACTGGTTGGTTTTGTTGAATCATAAGCCAGACCTACTGATTGGTTTTGTTTTATCACAAATATAAATCAGAACCTGGGTAATGATTATATACCTGGAATTATGACAATGTTTTTGGATCATATAGCAAATCATACTGGTTTAGTTTGTTGGATTATAAACCATAACATCCTGGTTGATTTTGTTAGATTGTAATCCAGAATTTACTGGTCGGTTTTATTTATTCATAAACTACGACCTACTAGTTGTTTTTTTAAATATCAAACTAAAAGCTACTGGTTGCTTTTGGTTAATCATCAACCAGATCATACTGGTTGGTTTCGATAAAATCAGAACCTACAGGTTAGTTCTTTAATTTTAAATTTTGATCATTAGTAAATTTTCAAAAATGTGAAAGACCTAACATAGTGGCTTTGTTAAGAAACAAGATGGTGGTGACATCATTATGACGTAGTCAGCTACTCAAAATGGCGGGCATCACCTAGTAAAGAGAAAGTTCTTAATAATTATTATTTAAAATAAATGTGAAAGATAAAAGAAATATTTTAAAATAAAGTAGACAGTTTTGGAAATTAAAATGTATAACAAAACTTTAACTGAAAATTGCAGTCCAAAGTTAAAAACAAATTAGAGAAAATTATAAAAATTTAAATTGACAAAATTTGATTCGAATGAAATGAAACCATAAGAAATGGCAGTTTAACGTAAAATTGTTTTGAATAGATGGCAACTCTGTAAGAAGCGTAAATAACATGAAAAAGGTGGTTAAAGAATTTAAATACGGTTTTAAAATGTGAGTTAATTTGTTAGATAAAAGTCACTGATTATTCTTTAGATAATTGATGTTATAAAATATGTTGAGTTTTTGGCAAAAAGGTCAATGAATTCAAATTAAATTTTGAATATCAGGTATGTGGGATTTCTGAGTAAATTAAAGTTAGAAAAAGAGTAAAGAAATTTCAATGGTTAGTAATAGGTTTATTTTCTGAGCTAATTTGATAATTTGTGTTTGTTCTCATGTA